>CM048049.1:23131920-23181840 GCA_026259375.1 Verasper variegatus
ACTTTAGTTTTCTTTCTCTGCTGCCGGTCATAAGAAGGTTACGTTAAAAACATTATGAAATCCGTTAAATAATGAATCTGCACTTAACACTGGTCCCAACTTCCTCTGTGCATGGAGAACAAAGTTTAGAAGATTCAAACACGGCGTTCTGACGACACATGAAACAAACAGACACAAACTCACAGGGTGGGACTTCATCTCCATCAGGTTGTCGAGGATCCGAGTGACCGGGAGGTTCTGAGGATAAAGGAAGGTTCAGGGTGCTTTAAAATACTGGACACAGCAACACGTACACAGCAGAAACAACCAGTTAACCAGTGGCCACTTAACTAGTTGACCAGTAAACCAGTGGCCTGAACTGTGACAGTGTTCAGTTGTGCAGAAGATATAAAACAAGAAAGGGGGTAAGGATGCAGAGGAGGAAGAGATAAAGTATCGTGATGATGCGGTGACAGGAATGATCTGATGCTCTCAAACTGGATTGATTGTCCCAGCCTGAATATGCAGGTGTCTAAGTCTGTGTGGAGAGTTTGGTTTGGTGAATGGATTTTTTGTTCATTCTTGACTCGTTCGTTTGATGAGTCAGTGTTTGAGCTCACTTAACTAAAGGAACCACGTTTGCTTGTTTATCTCGAACCTTCAGAAGATCACAGCTGCAAACTTTGTTCACAGAAACACTTTGACTCACATGTTGTTTGAGCACCAGGTTCTTCACTCCCTCCATGACAAACTGGGAGCCGGTATTCATCACTCTGGAGAACAGTCTGCAGAGGTGGGAGGAGGAGGAGGAGGAGAGAAGGGAGGGAGAGGGAGGAAGAGAGTGAGACAGAGAAGAGGAGGACAGGGTTAGGCTGGTAGTCTCAACACAAACCAAACAAAAGAAAAATCTCTTTTCCATCAAGATTTGGGAATTATTATCTGGGATATTTGTGAAAATGCAATAAAAAGTCCAATTGATTTACGCCAAACTTCTTTCTTGGCCACGTCTCATCCTTCAGCACATTTCAAATCCATTCAGTAGTTAACAGAGCGGCCGAAAACACAAACTCCTCAGAGGATGGAAAAACGACGACATAACCTTAAACTGTGGCAAAAAAACATTCCCACATCAGGAATATAAAGGTTATTAAAA
The DNA here is from genome assembly GCA_026259375.1 of Verasper variegatus. Lineage (NCBI taxonomy): Eukaryota > Metazoa > Chordata > Actinopteri > Pleuronectiformes > Pleuronectidae > Verasper > Verasper variegatus. The sequence goes on from CM048049.1 coordinate 23,133,053, forward strand.
GCAGAATAGAAAAGTGATTTATATGATAATGAATTCACTGCCTCACTTTAGAAAAAACGAGGAGTTTGAAAAAGAAAAGTGAATCCATCAGACTTTTAAAGACTGGATGATGAACGCTGCCTTTTTATTTGGACTAAATCAGAAGTTTTGGAATTTGATTTTCCAGGTGCCTTGCTCTCTCAGAAAAGATCATATTCAAATCACATTTCTGATCCGTACAGAAATATTCAAACTATTAGACATTCAAAGTGTGTCATTTAAAAACACTGATGATCGTCACTAACTTACCCCATAGGTTTCACTCCACTGTTGCCGTAGTTGGCCGGAGTGGCAGCCATCTTGGTGAAGGCCCTGGAACAGGTGAGATGAAACAGGTGAGATGAAACAGGTGAGATGGAACAGGTGAGATGAACAAGGTGAGATGGAACAGGTGAGATGAAACAGGTGAGATGGAACAGGTGAGATGAACAAGGTGAGATGGAACAGGTGAGATGAAACAGGTGAGATGGAACAGGTGAGATGGAACAGGTGAGATGAACAAGGTGAGATGGAACAGGTGAGATGAAACAGGTGAGATGGAACAGGTGAGATGGAACAGGTGAGATGAACAAGGTGAGATGGAACAGGTGAGATGAAACAGGTGAGATGGAACAGGTGAGATGGAACAGGTGAGATGAACAAGGTGAGATGGAACAGGTGAGATGGAACAGGTGAGATGGAACAGGTGAGATGAACAAGGTGAGATGGAACAGGTGAGATGGAACAGGTGAGATGAACAAGGTGAGATGGAACAGGTGAGATGAAACAGGTGAGATGGAACAGGTGAGATGGAACAGGTGAGATGGAACAGGTGAGATGGAACAGGTGAGATGAACAAGGTGAGATGGAACAGGTGAGATGAAACAGGTGAGATGGAACAGGTGAGATGGAACAGGTGAGATGGAACAGGTGAGATGAACAAGGTGAGATGGAACAGGTGAGATGAAACAGGTGAGATGGAACAGGTGAGATGGAACAGGTGAGATGGAACAGGTGAGATGGAACAGGTGAGATGGAACAGGTGAGATGAACAAGGTGAGATGGAACAGGTGAGATGGAACACCGAGTACAGAAACATCTGCTTCATTCATCAAGCAGAACCCAGGTATCAGAATCAGGAAGGAACTAAATCTCTTCACTTTAACAATAAGAACATGATGATCAGTCCAGTTCATTCTTTGTTTACTGAGTAAGAACCTGTGTCACAGCGGAAAGAGGCACTGCACTATTGAAACTATGTTATCATTAATATTATCAATATGATATTAAATGAGTAAAACAGTGGTTATACTCAGAACAGTTAGTCTTGTATTTTATCATGAAAGTGAGTTTGAAACCATCAATAACAAACTTACTTCCACTGTTTGATGTAGTTGAGAGGTGAAAGGTCACAGCCTGTGTCCAGTAAAGCCGTCTTATACTGCTCCAGGTCAGACTGCAACACAGCAAACAGCCATGAACAACCTCCAGAGAGAAGCAGGGAAATCATGAGGCAACACAATCATCACACAATCACACAATTATCGACTGATTTCAAAGGAGAAAATGAAACTTCATCAACTGTTGCTGCTCATTAATATGAATTAATCATCGATTAGGGGACGTCTGGGATCCGCAAACTGAGCCGGGATCAGTGGACGCTGGCTTTTATCACACAAGCCAACGTGGTAGTGGAACAGGAGGCTGCTGGTTCTTCTGTTTGTGTCGAGGAGATTTGTCCTCAGGACAAACGTCTGCCTCAGGACGAAGCTCGGCTTTAAAAACACAGGTATGTGTTGTTCGAAGTTTTCCATCAGTTTTGGGCAGCCAGGGGTTTTCAGTTCCTCCGTGATGTGCTTCTGTTCCTTCACCTTTCGATCTGTCCTATGTTTTGTGCTTGGTGGTGAGTAGGTCCCGTCTCCTCTGTACGACCCCTGAAGAGACCAGGACCTGGATGACTGAGATTCTTCACAAACAAAATGTAACTCTGTCCAGGGTTGAAATAACTGAAAGTTATTGTGACAGCACTGCATCAACAGCCACGCCAACTCAAAGAATTTCAGTAACGCAGGTTTCAGCAGCGAGTTCAAGTCTCACCAGTTTGACTGAGGGGCCTCTCTCCCCCCAAAGAGCAACGTGAACCCAGGAAAGTTTGCAGTGTATAAATAGTAGGATGAAAACATTCCACTCAGTCCCTCTTTCCAGGCCACAGGTAGTGAGCATGACGTCGTGTGTCTACACAGTCTCTCCTTCACTCAGGAGCTGACTGGCAGCTCAGCGGGAGCACAGGGATTACGCTGCTGAGCCAAGTGAGTGTGTGTGGTTTGTTTTTGAGGACGAGAAACTCCAGCAGCACTCTGGAGACTGTGCAGCAGATAGGAGGAGAAACGGGTGAGACAGAGTTCTGAGGGTGAGACAAACGAAGAGAGATGGTCACAGGGGGAGGGGGAGGAAGACGGAGAAGGAGTGGGTGGTGATGGAGGGTGAAGCCGGACCGATCCAGCTCTCAGGAGGATGAAAGACAGAGTGAGGCTTGTTGTTTCTGGCAGATGGAGGAACTGTCCCACCGTCCACCAGCAGACATTTGAACAGATGCTGAGAACCTTAATATGAAGTGATTTTCAGACTGTCCGTCCACTCACGTCCACAGAAGAGAGTTTCCACAGCATCTGTTCTCCAGCAACCACATTGAGACTGATTGTTTCATATCAACGATATAATGATATGTAATAATATCACATTGATCACATTGGAGCTGGGGATATGACTTCAAGTCAATATCAGCATTATTTCAACGTTTTACCTAGATGATGATAAATGAAGGATTAATTCACGTCGTCCATCTTCATCACCATCAAATGGTACAATAGCAACAGCAGGAGAAATAAAGGACCAATCAATGCAACACACCCACAAACCTCCAGCCTGTGAGAAACGAGAATTGGACTTTAGATGAATGTGCTTCTGAAACTCTGCTCCTGGCACTTTGGTGTAAAAGTGCTAAAGATGGTCACCAGAGAAACTTTCCTCGACGCTGCAGTCAACTTCAGCTTATTTGACTTTGAAATGTTTGATTAAGTCAACTTTCAGGTTTATGTCCAAATCAATGTGTGAAACCTTGATCACACAGCAACAGCACAAACACCCTGAAGCCAGTCTCCTTCACACTGAGACTCATTCAGCACAAAGAGAAACACAGCAGTTGTCAAGTCTTCAGAACACAAACACTCCGACTTTACCTCTTCGTCCCACAACTGATGTCACTGACCATAAAAAACCCAGCAGGAGGTTTCATTAGTGATGAATGTCCACAACTCAAAGACATTTCTTGCTTCCATATGTTGGCGAGCGATAGATTTCACCAATGTTGAAAGAAGTTTCACTGTAGAATTGAAACAGATTGTTGAAATGGTTTTTGCAGGTGTAGCAGCAGAGCTCTCTGCTGGAGGCCTGGACCCACACCAACCACTCACTGCTTCTGAAGGTCTGGTAACTTCACCGGCCTGGTTCAACACGTAGTTCAGAAAACCTTCATCAATTCATGTTAAGACTCCAAACAGCAACGTCAAGCTAATCTAAATCACAGGCCCTGTCACTGCACTAATGGATGAGAGGGGTTTTCTGCCAAACTATCAGAGCCAGCAGCGCTTCCTTCACGGTGACTAACCAGGTCTCTGCTTCTCCCAGAGGAACTTGGCGCCTTGACTCGATCATCTTTGTTCGATCACTGGCTCATAACAAACTGTGGATATGGTGGAGCCAAGAAGATGCTTCTCATTGATCAGAATAATGTGGTTGTGAGGACCTGCGGGCGCAACAGACGTGAAACCATCTGTCTAAACCATTTCTACTTTCTACTGCCAATCAACCGTTGAGTGAAGTAAGCTTCCCCTGTGCTGGTTCAGTCGCAGTGTCGATGAAGAACCCTGGGAAGGATGACGGGAAGAACTGGATCACATCTGGGACGACAAACCAACTTTAGTAAATCTCAAGAGGAATATCTGACATCAACACAAGAAACCACCAAAGTCTGATGCTTCACAGGTTTCCAGCAGAACACTGCAATCTGATAAGAGTTTGATTGTTTTGTGTCTCTGCTGCTGAAGTCACAAAGTCTGCGTTAAACTGTGTATATGCGTAGGAGACGAGCATGTGCGTGTATTCAAGCAATACACGCACATGCTCAGTGCATGCGAGTGGTCATGTGATGTGCGCTTTAAGGCGTGTTAGTGTAGATGGGGATTAAAACTGATACGGAGTGAAAACGCTTGTGTGGACAGAGATCGCTTTAGTTTGAAAACATCCTTCTCAAAGTAAAATGTCATAGTGAGGACGCAGCCTGCGTCTGAGGCTTTAGTTTCTACAGAAAAATATTAAATGATGCAAAGGTCAGTGGTCAACAAAAACAAAAACATATCTCAAACTCTAAACGCTCTCACTCTCTTTACCTCCGTAACCACAGAGCGAGACGAACAAGACGATTCGCTCCGAATTCAGACCCAAAGGCTTTTATTCTTCTTTCCCGTAATGAGAATGAATGTGTTGCTCTGACCTGAGGTCAGTCTGGTAACTGCAGGTATCTGTTGGTTGTTTGTCTGTATCTCAGCAGGTTTTCATCACAGGGGAAATGTGCATTCAAACGTACAGTGTGTTTTGATTGGTCAACAAAAGATCTACGTAGATCATGTGACATCAAACGAAACTATTTAAGTGACTAAAACACAACATTACTTCCTGAGCTTTCACCCTGATGCTGACTGTCTGAGGAGAGCTGCTCCATCTCTTCACTCCACAGAAGAATGGGAGTATTGTGGTGTGATGTGGTTTTAATTTCCCCGTCCTTGGATCCTCTTACTTTCCTCAGTGTCCTGGTTTTGTTCGTTGAAGTAAACACTAAACCGCAGGAAGATCACACAAAGTTCCAGATCCCCTTGAGGTCTCCTCTTCAGTATGAGGTTATATTTTGACTGAGGCGAACCACAAAAAGCTTCACATCACCGTCTCACCGCTGAGTAATCTGCCTTCACACTCGTTCAAACGCAGCCAATAAAATACTCAATATTCCCAGTAAAGAGAAAAAACAACTGCGGCAGCCAACTCACATTTCTCTTCTCTCACAGGGCAGAACTGTGGGGTTTGTTCATTGTTGTCAGAATCCAGGACCAAGCGTAAGAGACTATTATAAAAACACTCTTTAGATTTGAATTATCTGCTGATGTAAACGTCCACGTCCGACTTCTCTGTGTTTGATTTTCTGTCAGTCTCGATTTTGCTGCTTTGCAATGTGACTTTTTCAGCAGCCGACCTTCTGAGAGGCCGACATTCTCTGAGCCAGGAACAGTTTCCACAATGTTCATAAAGTCTCGGAGAAGATTTTTACAAATGTCAGGTGAAACCATTGAGTGCAGAAGATTAACAGAAGATTTGATCATTAAGAATGGAAACTTTTCACACTTCAATGTGCCAAATCCCACCGTTAGCACCACGAGCCTTTCAATGAGAGACTTCCACTCCATGGAAAAGATGAGACCCATTGAACCAGATTTAGCTACTTGCTAATGTCCATCACTAAAACAATGAATATAAATACAAGCTCACAATACGTCAAGCATGACACTCAACCCTAAATAATAAACATGAAATACTCATGGAGATTGTTTCATTCCTTCCTGTTCTTAAATAAATGATAAATCAAAAGAGATCATCATGAGCCTCCTGTCAATCTCCAACGAGTCATGTGACTGATGAGAACCAATCAGGACGAGAACGTCTGCGTCATCGTTTCCTAAAGTCTCTGGATGGACGAAACCACGTCGTGATTCCAGCTGACGATTCTCTCTCAGGCTTCATTGCTGATCAATTTAATAATGATAAACCTTATTCTGTGTCTGATGCTTTAATTGAAAACAGTCGTCAACTTCCAGAACGTGTAAAACGTGGAATGACAAGATGTTTGGACCTTTGTTGTATTATTGTTTTTTGTGACGTGTGAAGGTTTTTAAGTCTTTAGCTACAAGTGCACGACGACTAGAAAGTGTTTTTAATGAGAAGATCTCATTGAGTCGAGAACAAGTTCAAAGTTCAAATCAGATGAAAGAAACGTGAGGATTAGTCCTTTTGATCAAACAGCGAACATCAGCACAGATCTGTCGAAGCAGCTCTGCACTCCACTGTGCTCTCTGTTGGCTGAGGGCTGATCTCAGTGGAGTGGTGTTTCGTTTGTGCTCTTGTTGTGTGTTGGGGTCAGAAGGTCGACGTCTCCCGAGGCTCCATCTGCGTCGCTGTGGCTCGACTCGGAGAGAACAACCGAGTCATCGGAGCCAAGCGGTGATGGGTTTTCATTAAGTTGGTGCAGCAGCAGTTTAGAGTCACACACTGGACTTTGTCTCCGTTCACTCTACTCCGACGATGGCGATGATGACGGCTCCAAAGACGCCAGCCTGTCCACATCCACCGGGGGCGGCGGTTTGGAAACACGCTTACAGAGATTTTAAAGTCAAAACACATTGTTTGACATGGAAAATATTGGGATTTGGTGACAAGAAGTCAGTTTAAGGAAGAGCCTGACTTTACTCATGGATAATGTTAGAGACAGTGTGTTGTCATAGCAACAACACCGACAATTCATATAGCCCAACTGTGATATGAAGCGTGACGGACGCGAGAAGATCCTCAGAGCTTCAAGCTGTTGTATCATGACAGTCTCATCTTTCTGCTCCTGACATTTTACTAGAGATTTTTACTTCGACATTGTAATTGTATATGTAAAGTGTCTAAAGTGTCTGAAAGTTCAACTGGTCCATGTCGACCGTGTGTTTTCAGTCTGAGGTGTTGACTCAGATTTCTGTCATTCTGAATCCTCAGCGTCTCACCTCTGGAGGAGCCTGCGGAGCGGTGATGTAGTAAATGAGGAAAAGTCTCATTTTGTCTTCTGGGGTCCCGGCTAAACAAAACACAAACATTTACACACAGTCACTTTTCAGTTGTTCTGTTATATGTCAATAGATGAACAGATATAATTGAATGTGTAAAGCTGCTCTCGCTTTCAAATCTCTACTGGAACTGAACCTCTAAACCAGCACATTGTCTCCATTCAGAGAAGTTGTCCTCCATCCTCTCCTGACCCTCAGCTGTCTCTCCTTACTGCTCGGGAGCCCCATGCTCCTCAGCCCCATGCTCCTCAGCCCCATGCTCCTCAGCCCCATGCTCCTCAGCCCCATGCTCCTTATCCCCATGCTCCTCATCCCCATGCTCCTCAGCCCCATGCTCCTCAGCCCCATGCTCCTCAGCCCCATGCTCCTCAGCCCCATGCTCCTCAGCCCCATGCTCCTCAGCCCCATGCTCCTCAGCCCCATGCTCCTCATCCCCATGCTCCTCATCCCCATGCTCCACACCTAGCATTGTGTTAACCACTGAGTGCCAGTGTGTGTGTGTGTGTCTGTGAGTGTGTGCTCACCGTCTGGGTCACTGATGATGTCCAACAGTGTTTTGTCTAGAGTCGACTTGCTCATCAGTCTCTCTTCATACTCAAAGTAAACGTCCAGTTTCCGACTCTGAAAAACAAAGAGCTCAGCTCAGTCGTGTTGAGTGAATCTTCACAGACGAACACTGAGACTGTTGTGTTGTTGTGTTGTTGTGTTGTTAAAGATGATTCAGACATGAACTGTGTCAAATGTTTCTGAAGTTTGTGTTTCTAACACGTCCGTCACGTGTTAGAAACCTCATCAACACGTCCACTCGCTCACTGGGAAGCTTCCACACATTGTCCTGCTGTTTCCTCACATGGACTCAGGAGGACATGTTACACACATTTTACCAGGAGGCTGCAGGAGAAGATCCAGAACATGTCCAGAGACACTGACTCAGACATTTGTTCTCACAGACAGAACCTGCAGAACATGTGAGGAACATGTGAGGAACATGTCTGGACTTCGGTGCAGGTTCGAAAACAGCTTCAGTCACATTTACAAAGACGCCTCTCGTGTTTAAATGCTGGTGTATAAGAGTTTTCTCTGGTGTGAGCGGTGAGGGCTTCGTACTTTGATGTGATCGAGCACAGCCGTGGCAACGTTGGTGTGAAGGTCGATCAGTCGTTTCTTCTCCAGCAGCTCCGGCAAAGAGCTGCAGAACAAACATGACACTGCTTCTTAATAACCAACATTAACACAACACGTTTTAATCACAAACCAACGTCTGCTCTGTTTTACAGTTTGGATGAAAGTCTTGATACAGATGACAGAGACGATTGGCGAGTGAGGAACATACTTTCATGGTTACAGATAAAAACAAGTGTTTGAATGGTGGAAACCAGAAATCTAATCACATGTTCCCTGGCTCGCAGCTCAACCTCAACTCTCAGGTTTCATGGAAATCCATTTGTACATGTTATTGAGAAAGCTGCTGAAAGACGACCACAGACATTCAGTGAAGGAGGTGGAGCAGAAGAAACAACAAAGTTTCCCTGAGGTCAGACACCTTGACGTGACCGAGCAGCTCGAGAGTCGTGAGGTGACATCAGACCTCCAGCTCCTTTGAGAAGGTAGACACAGTACGACTCTATTTCTACGCCTCCAGCCACACTTCACCGTCCGGACAAAGGTTTTAGCTCCGTGTCAGAAATAATCTCCATCCGCTCTACAAACTGTTTATATAACAGACTCCTGGAACCTGTATTCTCTCAAATGACCAGCAGAGGACGACTCCACTGAAAAACTGTTTCTGTAGAAGTGTAACGATGGAGGACGTTTGTCGTACCTGACGGCCGAGGTTAGCTTAGCTGTGTTGTCTGATAGCATGCTGATGGCTCCTTCATCCTCTCCCTCCAAACCCTGCACACAGACGCACACACACAGACACGCACACACACACACACGCACAGACACACACAGACACACACACACACAGACACGCACACACACACACAGACACGCACACACACACACACAGACGCACACACACAGACACACACAGACACACACAGACACACACACAGACACACACGCACGCACACAGACGCACACACACAGACACACACAGACACACACACACAGACAGACAGACAGACAGACAGACAGACACACACACAGACACGCACACAGACAGACAGACAGACAGACAGACAGACAGACAGACAGACACACACACAGACACACACACACAGACACACACACACACACACACACACACACACACACACACACACACACACACACACACACACACACACACACACACACACACACACACAGTGATTAACACAAAGCTCCTTCTGCTCTTCTTCTTGTGGCTAATTCGTTTTTTTTAAGTCTCCAAATGTCCATCTTAAATTTTCTTATGAACTCTTGACTAGATGATTTGTTTTTGTATTTTCTTATGTTGCTGTTACAGCCATGATGCATTTCATATCTTATGTAAAGCACTTTGAATTACCTCTCTGTTCAAACCATAGACTGTAAAAATGTACGTGGCAAAGGGAACGTGGAAGAGTCTGAAACCTGTCTTCTGTGTACTGACCAGCAGGGGGCGACTCCACTGGTAGTTTCTATAGAAAATGACTCTACTTCTCACTTTATGACGTCAGTAAACATTTTCCTCAGGAGTTTTTGTCTCAATCTCTAGTTTCAAGTCTTTTTCAAACAGCTGATGTTCATTTTTATGATTTACTGTAAATCCAGGAGACATCGTGTGTGAACTTGTACTTCTATCTTTGTGAGGACCAATTTGAGCATAGTGAGGACATTTTGGCCAAATTTTGTTTTGTTTATATTAAGGTAAGGAGCGAGGGAATACATTGTGCTAATGAATGTACTCACAGATTGTGTGTGTGTGTGTGTGTGTGTCTCACCATAATGCTCTTCAGCCGTTTGACCTCGTCCTCCTGCGCTCTGTAAGTGTCCAGCTCCTCCTGGACCGACTCCGCCACCTCAGGGAAGGGACTGTTGACACAGAGCGCCGCTCAGTCCAAGTCTAACCCGTCAACCCACTTCCTGTTTACAGCAAACCGCCTCCCAGTTTTATCTGTGTACAGATCTTTTCTAGTCCTGATGACACTTTACGGTTTATTGTCATTCACACACGTTCATACAGTGGGCAGCACTTTTTCTATGAGGGGCCATTCTGGGTTCAGTATCTTCGGCTTGCAGATGGGGGAAGAACTGGGACAACCGCTCTACCCACTCTGCCACAGCCACCAAATTGTCAGAACACAAATTAAAAATATGTCATGGACTTTATCGTTGATTATGAAACGATTATTTCAATTCATCCCAAAATGTCAAATGTTGGAAACATGTGAATGAAGCTCGAGTTAAACTTTTCAAAATAGTCCTAGATGATCATCCAGCTGAACCTTCTCCTCCTGGTGAACTGACCTGCCCTTGTGTTTCTGCCAGAACTTATCGGCGGCGGTCAGGTCGTAGGTCTTCCTGCTCTTCTTCTTTGGTCTGGCACCGGCAGGAGATGGCTCCACCCCTGCGCCCTCCTCCATCATCACCCTGTTCAGATGGAAGTCCTGGTGAAAGAAACCAGAGCATCCATTTCACCTGATGAGGCCTCTGACCTTCCTAGAAGTGGCAGGTTCCAGGACCAGGGAGTAATAATCACAAAACCACAATACGGTTTTCTAATATGAATTATTAGTTTATGGAGCTTTCACCCCTGTGAACAACTTAGTGGACGAAGAGACGCGACTCAAGAGACTCTTTGGTGAATCTGGACAAAATGAGCAGATCCAGTCATTTCAAATAACTGTTGAACATCTTTGTTGTTTAATCAGAGAATAAGATCCAAATACAAATCCGGATCTAATGAATTTAAAGGTGATTTGATAAATGAGTTTGATGGATTGATTGATTTGTGTCTTACACAATTATAAAAAGTTTAAGCATCAATAACAAAAATTAACTAATGAAACATCCTGACGTTTTTTTCCCAAGTTGCAATGTATTAAAATAAAAACAACCCTTCGGTCATCATCAGTGCACCAGAACCTTTCTGACAGAACTCTTAATTCACACACTGTCCTCAGGGAGCTCGGCAACTAAACACCTCCGACTCCTCACGAAGCTTTTCTGTAACATAAGATCCGGTGCTTGATTTAAATATATGTGCACAATTTTTATTAAAATGTAGCAAGTAACTTTCTTATAATTGTGTTCAAGCTGCATGATAAATGATTTCTACACAGATGCTGTAGTTCAGCTTCCTGAAAAACAGCTTGAAGCTCTGCAGTAGTAAACGACTGTATTTCTCTAGATGCCACAGAGGGACCGTTGGGTCTGGACGGAGGTTTGAGCTTTTCTACAGAATGAAACCTGTCTGCTGTCGGTTTGTGAGGGAGAAGGCTCCAGTCTGAATCATCACTGCACCAATACATCAAAACCAGTCAGCGGTTAGGATGCTGTGGCCTGTGATGCATTAATGAACAAATATCAGATGGTTTTGAACAGTGTCACATTGTTTTACCTCCGAGCAGAAACTTCACGAGCCAGAATAAACTCAACACAAAGGAAAATTAGGCCTGAAGACGAAAATGACACTAGACGAGTCAGTAAGTGGTGTGTGTGTGTGTGTGTGTGTGTGAGACATAACACGTCCATGTAGCTCTGCATTCCAGAGCTGTCAGTTTGAACCTCAGCACCTCACCGGCTGACAGCACCTTGGCTCTGCATGAGTTACTGTGTGTGTTTCAACAGAATCCCTGACGCACACGCACACACGCACACGCACACGCGCACGCACACACACACACACACACACACACACACACACACACACACACACACACACACACACACACACACACACACACACACACACACACACACACACACACACACACACACACACACACACACACACACACACACGGATAATCCACCGCTGAAAATAGTTCCCAATAATTTCCTCCTCCTGTTTGTTTGATCTCTTTCAGCAAATTACTCAGAATCAATAAGCTGCTGACGGAGCAGGGAGGTCAGAGGTCAGAGGTCACAGTGACCCACCCTTTGTGGAGGAAACACATTCATATAATTATCAGAAACACACACTGTTGATGTGAACTACAACGAGCAAAGGACAATGTGAATCAGTTTCTTTCTTCAAAAACAAATGACGTAAAAACTTTTCATTCATGTTGCAAAGAGAGAAACTTTTATGCATCAATACAAACTCACCAGGACGTCATGGATCAGCGCCTGATAGGTCCACGTGTGGTGGAGGGGCGTGGCCATGTCCACGTTACGATCAGCCAGAACGAACAGAGGCCTCTGGAAACTGGAGTCAAAGGGTACGATTACACACAGAGACAGAGCAATGCATCATGGGAAGAAGAGTTTGATGCCTTGTCATTCAGTTTCATTCTTCATTTACAGGTGTGAAGTACCTGAACTGTCCAGTGGCCATGTTGTCTCCAGTGAAGAGGCTGTTTCTGGCGTCTCGCAGGTTCTCACGGAGCTTTTTGTCCAACTTCTACAACACACACACACACACACACACACACACACACACACACACACACACACACACACACACACACACACACACACACACACACACACACACACACACACACACACACACTCGTTGTCAATGTCCTGACAGGCAGAAATTAAATAATAATTCAATAGTTCATTATGGTATTAAAGTGTATGAATCATCAACCCTAACCCAGAGGTGGGTTGTTCAGTGGATGATGTTAAATATCGTTCAACTCACCACAGCGACCATCTCTGCTGCATTTCCTCTGGGACAGCGGATGATCGGCACCGCTCCTGATCATGTTGAAAAAAGATTCATCTCATTGGACACATACAAATATTTAAAATGAAATAAAGAACTTGAAGCTGAAGCTACATCTTCTATTATTTAAATAAAGGAGACAGTTCAGAGACAAAGGTTTTGTCTGAGACATTAAAGTTTGTGTTGGAGGTTGAACAACACATATAAATGACAGTAAATCAGCCTGGACACTGGAACCTGTTCTGGACTCAATCTGATTCTTCTTTGTTTGGACATTTTTAAACTGAGACTAAATCAGAAGAATCATTCTGGTCCTGGATTAAATAAAAACTAAAGTGAACACTTCCCTCTAGTGGACTCGACCAGTAACATACTGAGATTTAAAAACCTCATGAACTTGGATTTTAATTTCCCTTCTTTTACTTCAGCTTGAGATCAGATCGTAAAACCTGAAGTGGAGCCGTGGTATCAAGAGGCTAACCGCTGTTCCACCGAGCCACCCCTGGTGTATGTTCACACTCAGAAACAAACTCACCCAGAGTGACGAAGAAACAGAAGAGACTGTCCACGATGGTGTCCATGATGGCCTCCATGTCGGTGTCCTGGATGTCTGCTCTGTTTATGGCTTGAAACAATTAAGTGATTATGAGCATAGTTGTCAACACTAATCGTGTGTGTGTGTGTGTGTGTGTGTGTGTGTGTGTGTGTGTGTGTGTGTGTGTGTGTGTGTGTGTGTGTTACCGTGGTAGGAGATGAGCTCCTTGTTTTGGTGACACAGGATGAACATGTCGTCTTCCAGGGTGATGAAGTTCAGGTACTGATCAAACACCTGAAATGATCAGACAGTAACGTGAACACTGGTCCAATGACGTGTTAACTTTGTATAATGGTCGTTAACAAAACTACACTAGAATCTGTTCGATTCCATGATTCAGACCAGTTTGTCTCAATGAAAACACATTTATACAGAAACCAAACATGTGAAGAGCCTTGTAGCCGTTGTCAGCGTCTCCAGGAAAGCTTCAAACTGACATTTATTTAACGTCCACTTTGATTTTTTTTGTCCCATCTGCTAACATGGAAAATGTTAATGAGCTATACTGCAGTCAGCCACCAGGGGGCGATCAAGGCCCTTTGGCCTCAGTTTTGGGAGCTGTCATGTCGTCCATCTTTATTTACAGTCTGTACTCCAGACTGAGGGTTTCCACTAGTCAGTCGGACTAATGAAACGATGGGTGTAACCATGGTAACCTTGGTGACTAGGGTGACGGCATTAGCAGCCAGAGCTGCGCTGGCGATGTCCTCCAGTTTACTTCTACTGATGGCAGAGATGAAGTTCAGGTAGTAGGACTCATACAGCTGGTTCCTCAGGTCCTACACACACACACACAAGCACGTTGAGAAGCTGTCTGTCAGGATTTTACACCAGGTGTGTGTGTGTGTGTGTGTGTGTGTGTGTGTGTGTGTGTACCTGGCATATCCTGTCAATGTTCTCCTCTGTGGGCATGACGAAGTAGATGGCTGGTACGTCTGGGATAGGATCTCTGTCAGAGTGTAGCAGACTACACACACACATACATACACATACACACACACACACACACACACACACACACACACACACACACACACACACACACTGTACTCAGAGTCTTGGACAGTTTTTATTTACGGTCTGAAAAACCTTTGCTGGTTTCCAGTCAGAGTGAGTTAGTGTGTGAGTCTCTTACAGGTGCAGGGTGATGCCCATGTCCCTCAGCTCCTTGACGGACAACAGCGGGGAGATGATGTCCTGACCAAACCGGTCGTATATCAGCACCTACACACACACACACACACACACACACACACACACACACACACACACACACACACACACACACACACACACACACACACACACACAGTGTTAGTCTGCTGGTCAACATGGAGGAAACTGCTCTGAATCTTTCCCGGTACTGAGGGCGTGTGTTTGACGTGATGGTGTAACCACAGTAACCATGGCAGCCCCATGTGTGTGTGTGTGTTGCCATGTGATACCTTCCATACTGGCTCAGCAGCTGAGTTCTTCAGAGGAGGAGCGTTGAAGTTCAGCATTCGCTTCAGGGCGGCTGCAGGTACCAACACAGATCATCAGTCAATCATCTCAATATCAAATAGTCTGTGCTGCAGATTCATGTCTTCATACAAATATGACGTCATACTCGCTGCCTAATGTGAAGGGTCTGACTCTGGTGTACATGTTGGTGTTAAATCAAAGACCAGATCAAAGCCAGTTTCCCAACGATCACGTGCTTTGGTAACAGGTTCAGTTTCCGGCTCTCAGCTCAGAACACGATGTTTAGATTCAAACGTCTTGAGCTCCAGGAATAAAGATGTTAGCTGTTAGCAGCGGGTTAGCTTCAGCCTGCTCGTTCCTCCTTTAGCAGCTATGAGCCGGTTAGCTCGTCAGTTAACTAGTTAGCAGTGCGGTTAGTTAACTAGTCTGAATCAGGAGGTGACGATCAGCTGTTTGATTCTGTGGTGAAACACAAACACTAGTTAACGACCGGCTGCTCGTTCAGAGGATGCGGAGCAGGTAGTTAGCTGGTTGAGTCAGCTGGTTCAGGCCGGGAAGTCTAGAATAAACCACCAGCTTCGTTAAGGCCGCGCGACTAGTTACCGTCACCGCGTTAAATCAACGGAACCGGAGAAAAGCGTTTAACGGACCTGTCTGCTTCTCCCGCACCGAGGCCGCCATCTTGGATGATGTTGTGATGACGTGTCAGTCAGAGGAGGGAAAAGGCACGAGGTCTCACTCCGCTGCTATTTTCTGAGACCAGTCCGTCAAAGATGAGAGAAGTGGAAAGAGGTCTCACTCTGCTGCTGTCTGCCCGTTCAGAGCTCTCACTCTTTATTACATTCTAATGTGGTTAAGTAACAAATACAAGTGACAATAACAATCACACAAATCAAATATATACAAGTACTTCAAAATGTAGCTTGAGTATGAGAATATACTTTGTGATATTCCTCTTCCTGTGAGTTAATGTCTTAAAGTTCTAAAGTGAAAATCCCTTTGATTGGTTCAGATCAACAAACTCATCCTTTAATAAACCAGCATTTCAATCAAACCCCTGAATTCTGGAAAGATACAAATAATCAGTCATTTATAAGAAACATCTGTGGCAGAGAAACAGTGACTTTGGAAACTGTTCGATGTCAATCAACTCAACATTTCACTTTTTATTTATCTTCCAAAGTCAAAGAAGAAAGAAAACGAGAGGAAAACACCAAGAAAAACGAATAAATGCTCAAGTATGTACAATGAAAACACAACTGCACTAAAAGTAACAAAAATCACCTCCGTGAAAGATGACAGATATTCAGCAAAATATAAAATAGGATAATTTGACCACATGTTTGATATTTAATAGAAAAGAAAAATAGCTTTTTAATGTCACCTAAAGTCTGAGCAGCGTCCGAACAGACATTTCATTCATCAGCTTCACCAGAGAAACATAGATATAAAAACTCAGAGGGAATAAAACAATTCTACAGTTCTGAGTTAATGTGACTGGAAGTGAAACGATGACGTCATCACTTGAGAAACTCATCTTTAATCTTTACGTCATTATTCAAGAGAGGACGAAGCTTCAGCTTCTGTTTTATGAGGATTTTTCTTCTCGAGGAAAATCAACGATATGTTTTAAACTATTCACCAATCGTCAGATTAATCAATAATATAAACAACAGTTGACACCGTGTTGTCACGGTGACGCAAAAATCAGATATTGCTGTAAATCTGTCCTGCTCATTATTTAGCAACTTGGCAAATTTCAGAGAAGAAACAACTCTAACGCTCCTCAGGGAGGAGGTGCACGTGGTGGCTGATGGCCTGCTCCATGCAGCTTTTAAAGGACTGGTAGGAGGAGGTGACGGGCAGGAGGAGGTGCTTGGAGCTGGGCTCGCTCTGAGGGAAGAGCCCCCCATCACTGCACTCCTCCTCCCCTGATCTGCCCATCTCCTCCACTCCTGGTGAGGAGGAGCTGAAGGGGTGGAGGAAGGAGATGGAGGGAGGATGGAGGAGGCCGGTAACTGGAAGCTCCTCAACTCCTGTGGCAAAGAGAAGGAGGTCCTGCAAGGAAATGGAGCTCCTTCCAACTGAGGTGGGGGGAAGGAGAGGAGGAGGAGGAGAAGAGGAGAGGAGGAAGAGATGAGGAGGAGATGAGGGGAAGAAGAGGAAGAGAAGGAGGAGGAGTAGTGAAGGAGGAGATGAGGAGAAGGAGAGGAGGAGGAGAAGAGGAGATGAGGAGGAGAAGAGGAGATTAGGAGGAGAAGAGAAGTTAAGGAGAAGAGGAGAAGATGAGGAGAGGAGGAGGAGATGAGGAGGAGAGGAGGAGAAGAGATGAGGAGGAGGAGAGGAGAGGAGGAGGAGAAGAGGAGATTAGGAGGAGAAGAGAAGTTAAGGAGAAGAGGAGAAGATGAGGAGAGGAGGAGGAGATGAGGAGGAGAGGAGGAGAAGAGATGAGGAGGAGGAGAGGAGAGGAGGAGGAGAAGAGAAGTTAAGGAGAAGAGGAGAAGATGAGGAGAGGAGGAGGAGATGAGGAGGAGAGGAGGAGAAGAGATGAGGAGGAGGAGAGGAGAGGAGGAGGAGAAGAGGAGATTAGGAGTAGAGGAGGAGGAGAAGAGGAGCAGGAGTTATAAATAACTTTAAACTCAGTGACAGTGAATGTGTATTAGTTCTGATGAGGTATAAAACCCATCGGTACCTTCACACTCCAGCAGGAAGTGTCTCCAGAAGGTGACGACAGGCGTCTCCCTGTCCAGCTTCTCCTCCTGCTCTGACAAGTTGATGATGAAGAGTTGACCGACCGTCTGAGCCGTGAGACGACCCGCTGCTTCGCAGAAAACGCTGTAGAACACAGACGGGAAAAGCTGCACCTGGATCAGATTGGATTCAGGACGGTCAGTGACCTTCTGCAGTCTGATGAACTGTGAGCGTTAAAACAGGAAGTGAGTTACGCGGAAGTCACCTGATCAAAGACGCCTAACGTCTGCAAACCTTCACGGAACCTGGAGGGAAACAGACGTTACAGCTCAGATACTTTTACTCCGATTCTATCCTGAATAACCTGATATTCTGATATTAGGGAGTAAAGCATTTCCAATAATGATACACCGATCGCCAGAAGACGCTTTGCTAAATGTTTCATTCTTAAAAAGCCGTGTTACACACTGACGAAGACGTCTAGAGGTTTTTACGTCCTCCTCTTCCTGCTCCACCACCGCTCGCCTGAATCCTGCGGAGGATTAGTTGCTCTTGTGAACGCGTCTGTGCAGAGAACCTCCCTCAGCGATGGAGACACAGGACGTGTCTGAAAAGGGCTTCCGTGACCCCGCTAGAAGAATCTCACACAATGAATGACTTCATGGACGCTGCCTCTACCTCTGCAGTGGGAGCTGCATCCTGGTGATCAAACTGAAGCTGACCAAATCCTCCACCAGCGCCTCCCTCTCCTCCAGGCTCCGGATTGGCCGGTTGCAACCAGCCATCTCCAGGTACTCCCAACTGGAAGTCATGGCTTCCTTCAGGCTGTCTAAAGACTCCGCCTCCTTGATCTGAAAGCAGCCAATCAAATCGCTTCACTACAAATTACGAAAAGAAAACCTGGAACGTTTGTGCTGCGATAACAAGGCGTGGTTTGTCGGTGCTGCTCACCCTGCTGACGTGGCGTGTGAAGTGTGCGTCGGGGGTCATGTGTGCGACAGTGAGGGGGCGGTTTGGTGGATAGTTGAACAGACACTGGTAGAGGCCGCGGGAGAAGAAGCTGACAGGTGGACCGCCGTGAAGCAGAGAGAGAGCCAGCAGGCAGCCGACGTCAAAGTAGAGGTCGTCACGCAGAGCTACACACACACACACACACACACACACACACACACACACACACACACACACACACACACACACACACACACACACACACACACACACACACACACACACACACACACACACACACACACACACACACACACACACACACACACACACACAATGAAGCCCCAGAAATGTTTATTTGATATTTAGTGATTCAACAACAATCAGAAAGGATAAATCAGCATGACTGTGGCATAAATAAAGAATAAAATAATCCATAAAAAAAAGCTGTACCCTGATAATCCAGAGCCAGATTTTTGGATCCATCTGGACCCTCAAACACCGCAGAGTCCTGGATCTGCTGCACCAGCAGCTTCAGGAAGTACTGCCTGGCCGTTTGGCCGTCCCTGAGGCTGCTGGGAAACGCAGTTTGCTTCTCATCGTGGAACCTGGACAAAGACGACACAGATTTGAGCACAGCAGAAATCCATGTGTCGACAAACAGACCAAAACCAAATGAGCCCGAGGGCAAAACCTAGACTGGAAAGTTTGGAGCTGAGGTGTGAATGTGGACTGAGGGGAGTTTATCGGACCTGACAGACAGAGTGCACGTGGGGTCGAAGTTGGGCCTCCGGACCAGATCCAGACCAGCAAACAGAGCCTGACACCCACTCACCTCCACCTGGACAGTGAGTGGACGGAGCTGAGGGGCTAACGCCAGCAGGAGCTCCTCAGGGGACCCAGCTGTGACCGGTAATGATGGCCTGAGCAAAGAGAGAGACGTTTCATGTAACTCTGTCCCAGCAAAACACATCCTGCATTCTTTCTGTTCCTCAAACCCACTGCAGACACCTGCAACTTCAGGTCTTTCATTCCCACAAACAGGAACAAAACAAAAAGTATGAGAGGGTGGAGTTAATATTTGATGATGCATGCTTGAGGGAGTAGCACCCAGGCTAAGACGAGCTTCTTTAGCTTCAACTTTCACTTGAACTTTGTGTGAGCCCTTTTCTGATTGGCCATCGCCCCCTGAGAGCGGTGAGGTCAGGATCACTCAGCAGAATACGTCCAGAGAAGGGACACTACCAACGGGTGCGTTCGATTCGTGTACCTTTTACAGCTGATGGAGGAGTGGATGGGGGACAGGTGGCGTTTGGACAGCAGACTCTTTCTTGGAGCGCTCTGAGGAGACGCAACCAGGGAGGCTGGACGAGACAAAAGCTCATGGTTCACATACAGTCATGTCTACAGAGTATTCAGGTATAGAGTATTCAGGTATAGAGTATTCAGGTATAGAGTATTCAGGTATAGAGTATTCAGGTATAGAGTATTCAGGTATAAAGTATTCAGGTATAGAGTATTCAGGTATAAAGTATTCAGGTATAGAGTATTCAGGTATAGAGTATTCAGGTATAGAGTATTCAGGTATAAAGTATTCAGGTATAGAGTATTCAGGTATAAAGTATTCAGGTATAGAGTATTCAGGTATAGAGTATTCAGGTATAGAGTATTCAGGTATAGAGTATTCAGGTATAAAGTATTCAGGTATAGAGTATTCAGGTATAAAGTATTCAGGTATAGAGTATTCAGGTATAGAGTATTCAGGTATAAAGTATTCAGGTATAGAGTATTCAGGTATAAAGTATTCAGGTATAGAGTATTCAGGTATAAAGTATTCAGGTATAGAGTATTCAGGTATAGAGTATTCAGGTATAAAGTATTCAGGTATAGAGTATTCAGGTATAGAGTATTCAGGTATAGAGTATTCAGGTATAAAGTATTCAGGTATAGAGTATTCAGGTATAGAGTATTCAGGTATAAAGTATTCAGGTATAAAGTATTCAGGTATAGAGTATTCAGGTATAAAGTATTCAGGTATAAAGTATTCAGGTATAGAGTATTCAGGTATAGAGTATTCAGGTATAGAGTATTCAGGTATAAAGTATTCAGGTATAAAGTATTCAGGTATAGAGTATTCAGGTATAGAGTATTCAGGTATAAAGTATTCAGGTATAAAGTATTCAGGTATAAAGTATTCAGGTATAGAGTATTCAGGTATAAAGTATTCAGGTATAGAGTATTCAGGTATAGAGTATTCAGGTATAGAGTATTCAGGTATAGAGTATTCAGGTATAGAGTATTCAGGTATAAAGTATTCAGGTATAGAGTATTCAGGTATAGAGTATTCAGGTATAGAGTATTCAGGTATAAAGTATTCAGGTATAGAGTATTCAGGTATAGAGTATTCAGGTATAAAGTATTCAGGTATAGAGTATTCAGGTATAAAGTATTCAGGTATAGAGTATTCAGGTATAGAGTATTCAGGTATAGAGTATTCAGGTATAAAGTATTCAGGTATAGAGTATTCAGGTATAGAGTATTCAGGTTCCTAAACTGTGACCTCATGTAGTTTCACACTGAGGGGAAACTACATGTCTGATGGATGATTAAATAAACTTTAAAAATCAGCTGGTGGATGTTGGTCACTCAGTAGATTCCCCCCCCCCCCCAGGTGTTTGTCATCAAGATCTATGAATTATTCTGAGAAAGTCTCACGCTGTTAAAGAAATATCTGCCCCCCCCCGATCAGATCGACCTCACAACACTTCTTCCTCGTCTGTCGCCTCCTCCACAAAGTTTCATGAAAATCCTCTGAGTGTTTTTTGCATAATCCTGCTGACAATCAAAGAAAGTAACTGAGACCTTTCCCGTCCGTAGCCTGCGTGCAGTCGCTGCAGGCCCAGTCTCTGGTGTGCAGCTTCAGCCCCGAACATTTCCTGTGAGTTCCTCTGGATCCACACAGTCGACAGCGAATCACCTCAAACCACCTGGAGCCAAAAACAGAGCATTTCCACTACAGTCTCTTACACTGACGGCTTCTCTCTCCTTAAAGTCTCTGCTGTGCGTTCATGTCAGTGTAGGAGACAGAGGTTGTACCCGGTCTTTGCGGAGTGTGTGGGTCCGTCATTGCAGAGGCAGGTGACAGCATCACAGTGGTTGTAAACCTCCAGCAGCTCAGAATATGCGTTGGCCTCCAACTCCCATGAAGCATCTCTGCAGGAAGCAGAGACAGAATGAATCAGGAAACAGACGTCAGTTTGTTCTGCTTGGCTTCCCGCTGCCTCGACCCACAATCCCATATTTAACCTGATTAGAAATGTCTCAGTTAATGTGAAGGTGTCTGTACATAAACTCTAAATCAAGATGGACGACAACCGCTAATAGAAATCAATTTGACCCGGGACAAGCATGACCACTAACAGTTTCCACTGGACTCGAGTTTTGTTGGGAGGCGGCAGGAAATTCTCTTTGCAGAAAAAGTCTGAACAGCCCGTCAGCAACCCGAATATCTGGAATCTATTATCGAGGGCGGCAGGGCGCCATCTGATTGGTCAAATGTATTCACATGCAGAGCGGCTTCAGGCTCTTCCAGAGACGTGGAACTTCGTAAAAGAAGATGATGCCTCAACAACAAAAACATTGTCATCATGTGGCCGCGACTTGAGCTTTCTGAATGTCAGGGTGTTGATGATCACGTTACCTCTCCGGGATGTAGATCCCCATCCTGAGCATCTCCTCCTGGAAGCTCTCCTTGTTGTTACAGAGAGTACATCTGAAGAAGAAGAGGCCAGCACTGTGGGCCTGACGCTGTCACAGATACGAACACACAGGAAGTTAAGAAAACAATAACATCCTGCTACAACGTGACACAGCGACACAGGAACACAAACCTAACTGCAGGTGAACTACAGCTCTGTTCCAGAAAGACTCGGTTCACTACCTGTACACACTCCCTGTGGAACCAGCTGGCGTGGCAGCACGGACATTTGAGGACGGAGTAGGACAGGACGGGGTCGATGGCGTCCAAACAGACGGCGCAGGACTGAGGCAGACTGAGGTCTGAGCCCACACACAGAGACTGAGTGGGACTGTGATCCGGACAATACGACCTGCACACAGAAACCACAGGGGTTCAAACTCTCTCTGAGCGTCTCTGTCCCTCATGTCTGTGTGAAGACCTCCTGAACACAGAGGTCGAGAATCTTTGCATATTTTTACACCAGACTTCAACATGGAGGCTGTGGGGGTGGGGGTGGGGGGGCTGGGAGAGCACCTTCACCTGCACCACAGAGGATCAATCAGCACAGGTGAGAGCTGTTAGCTGATTGGTCCTCACGTTTAAAAGGCAGCGACTGAGCTGCCGAACTGAGAGACACACGGGACACTGGGAGACAGTCACAGAGGACAGAGACACTGAGCTGCTAAGCTTAGACGTCTAGCAAAAACTGCTGGAGCCCTTTAAGTTGAGTTTAATTTATGTTTGCTGACGTGTGTTAAATGGCAATAAAAGATTATGATTATATATGATAGGTTATGATTTTATACAAATAAAACTGAGTTATCTCAGGTCAGAGGCTGCACTTAAAGACTTTTAAAAGACTCCTTCATCCCGACAGATGCATCCTTACGTCTTTGAAAAACGAAGGTGGATCCTTCCGGGCCCAACTGATCCCGTCCGTCAGTGACAAACCCTTTTTGAGGAGGTAATGGTGTCGGCAAGCAACAGGACGTCTAATGCTTGAGTATCACACTTCAACTCAACCAAACTGCCAATGGTTCACATTCTTCTAGTAAACGACCAGAAACTGATCCATAAAAAGATCCAACTGTGCAGCTCCACAACAAACTAAACTCTGATCAGAACTCTTCATGTTTTAACAGTTTCCTGCTGAATATTGGAGATAAACTCTGGTTTTTAATAACTTCAAAGTCTCTTTAACTGATCTACAGTTCAGCTTCACTGATTCTATTTGTTTAGCCAGTATTCACAGATCATTATTTGTCTCTTAGATCTTAACAAGGTGCAACATCCTCTGTTGTTAAAAACTGCCCCCCCCAAACAAAGGTAGAGCCTGAGCAGGTGAGCTGTTCAAGTTACCATGGTGATTTACTGATACCAGGTGTATGAAAAGATCCTTCTAGAAGACAGAGGGTGACTCTTGATACGAGTGAATGACAGTGTGTGTGTGGTCGACACTCACGGGAAAAGGCCACTGAACTGAGAGATGAACTTCTTCTTCCTCCCGCAGGGGAAGTGAACCGTCTTCCTGCAGCTCCTGACGCAACAGCCGACACACGCCCCCTTCTTCTTACAGCTGCAACAAGTCTGAACCACACAGTGAACAAGCACAGCTTCTCAACGTCATCAGACACGACCCTAGTGGCCGACTTTATGTATAAAAAGTGGATCTCTCACCAGTCGAGCTGACCGTCGCATCTCCTGTTTGATGTCGTCCACCAGGAAACCAAAAACTCCCTCATTGTCCTGCCCTCGCTGGTAAACTCCACAGGACGTCAGCTGAGACAACACACACAGGATTTGTGTAGATCTGAAATGTCTAGTTTATGAAACGAGTATCCGACTGGGAACATGGATAACACACAAGACAGACACACTCTTACCAAACAGAAGTAGTGGACGGTGAGTTTGTGCTCTTTCACTGTGACCTTTTCTCCAAACATGGCCGGATCGTCGTCACTCAATCTGCACAAAACACAACCTGAACACAAACGTCAGGTTTCTTCATTTCACACGTGTTCTCGACACTTTATCGTCTATTCGGCTGCTCGGTCACAGATGAACTGACATTTGATTTAAGTCTCTGAGTTAAGCATTAATAAAGTGTTTTTAAAGAAAGTAGCTTTTGGTCGATTCAAATGATCAAATCCTCGCTGTGGATGTGTGGATGTTTAAATGTTCCTTCGCCTGAAGGCTTCTTTGATTCATTCATTTTTTAAACCTTCATTCAAACAGGATTAAAATGTGTTTTTCAACAGTGTCCTGGTGCCGACAAGTACAAACGGGATGTTGTCCCGTCCGTGTTGAGCTGAGCTCTTATTATTATTTACTTCCTGGAGACGACATAACATTCCTGCAAACAATCTAAAGGCGTTAAGATAAAAGTGCGATCAAATAAATATGACGAAGTGAAATGTGAGAAACAATGAGTCATTATAAACTCTGCACTGAGTCCTGGTAACCAGAACTATGAACATACATAATCCAACTGGCTGAACAAAGAACAGCGATGTGCGAGAATCGATGGTCAATTATGAACAGTATTTACAGAATGAAGGCACTGAGAGCTTCTTGTCTTCTGTTGCTTTGAAGGATCACTCGGGGGTTTTAGGCCTGAGCCTTGTTTTCAATGTTTCTGGGATTAAATGACTGATAAAAACAAACATCTCTGCATTGTGTCCAGAGCAGGAACCATAAACCGTAAAATAGTTCTGTTGCCTGATTTTCTGCATCGAGTCCATTTGTGATGCATGTTTCCTGTTCAGCTGCTGTGCAATTGTGTCTTATGACTGTGTGAGTTGAGAGCTATGTTGTACGTCCAATCGGTTCATCGATGTGTGATGCATTTGTTGTACAATATTCTTGTCTTTGGAATTGTGGTGTGTGTGTGTGTGTGTGTGTGTGTGTGTGTGTGTGTCACTTACAATCCTCCCGGATGTTGCTGGCGTCGTGCAGCCGTGAGCTTCTCACCTTCTTCATGTTGGTGAGAACCTGCAGGAACATCACAGACACACAGGAGGTCAGAGGTCAGGTCTGCTGAGGTTTCACCAAACAGATTCAAGTATCATATCAATTTAAAACATGACATAAAACATAAGCAAAGATTGAGCTAAAGAAGTGCTTCACTCCAAGCCACTTCTAGAAATTTCAATAAAAACTTTGACCCACAAACTGCTGCATGTTCGTATTTATGCATTTAAAAAGGAAAATGCACATGAATTAACAAGTGTAGTGGAGTCCATCATATAATGGGTCAGATTTAATGATGCAGGCTAGTTTTCATCTGCAGGTTGATGGTAGAAAAACATACAAATACATGAATAACAACACAAGTACACACACAGTACATTAGATTCAACAAAATACTGTCATGTTCTTATTCATCATCCTCAATGTAGCCCAGAGACTGTGGAGCTTGTCTTTACTGAAGCTAAATGTGACGATGTGAAATAAAAACACAGTAAAATAAAAGTGTACGAGGTGAATCTATAGAACGAGAGTGAAAATACATGATTAATAACAAAGATCTACAGATGTAACACTGGTGTTTGTGGGAAACAGAGATTTACACGAAGTGAACGCGACCGAGCATCGACTCAAAACACAAGAAACTAGCTTCACTTGGTTTTATCGGATTCAAACAACGTGTAAGTGACAAAACGTCCATGAACGTACTTTAAGTTCGGCTCCGTTCAGCTCATGTTCCTCTGGCTCTCGTTGCTTTTATTGATTTCTGTTTCACACCGTTGAGTTTTAAATTTCCCTCTTTCAAAATACAACTGCCTCATTTCCGCTTCCGCTGCTTCTTCTTCGCCGAGACTCCAGCTGACTGCTGCAGCGCCCCCTCTCTGCGGTGATGGGATAACACATCTTCTGCATTGTAACTCAAACAGAAGTGAAGGAAACACCAGGGTCCTTGAATCATGAAGAAGAAACTGGACACTTGAATTTTGATGAACTTCAAATCTGCAGAACCAACTGTTTACAGATGTTATTCCAACAACCTGTGTCCAGGGGGACGTGCATGTCCAGTGCATGAGTGGTCACATGATCTCTGCAGGCATGTTAGACGTGTTGGACAGAGATTAAAACTGATGCAGAGCCAAAACACCGGTGAGCACAGAGAGCGTTTTAGTTTGGAAACACCTCAGTGGTATTAATGTAACTCTAAAGCAAGAACAGAGTGTGGGAATGAAAGAGGAAACATTCTCCACACTCCAAGTCAAACTCAATGAAGTTGCATCTTTTGGATTTCAAATGATCTGGAACATCGTGGATTTAAGATAAGATAAGATAAGATAAGATAAGATAAGATAAGATAGATAGATAAGATAAGATAAGATAAGATGATCCTTTATTAGTCCCACAATGGGACATTTGCAGTATTACAGCAGCAAGAGTCAAAAAGACATCAGCAGGTAATAACAACATGTAATACTTAAGTGTTAAAAATATAGAAATATATGAATGTAATTAAACTAATGTATAGAGTGTAAAGACAGTAAAGATATGTGCAGTGTGAGAATATGTACAGTGAATGTATTTCACATGAACCGTTGATATTGCACAGGCAGATGAATCTGGTACAGTTAACCCTTGTGTTGTCCCTGCTTCCCCCGGCTGTTGGCCCCCCTCACATATTAGGACGCACACGTAGGGCAATAGACAAGGGAGCAGCCCTTGCAGATGTATTTGTTACACCTGTGGCACACGGTGTGAGTTTTACAGTCCTTTTTCCTGGGGCATATCTGACACCTCTTCCTCTTACTCGCCCCGAGTGGGGCTGCTGCCTAACCCTAACCCTGCGTCGTGGTCGTGGTCAAGATCGCTCCGTGCGGTGGCGGCGGCGGCGGCGGTGGCTTTTACAGCCTTCACAACCGTCTCGGACACTTCCGTGCGGGGGATGCGCTCCCTTCGTGCGATGAACGGAGTCACGAGAGCCTTTCCCAGCTGCTCTAGGAACACCCTCTGCTTGTTCCGCTTGCCCGGCATCCAGTCTGGGTTGATCTCTTTCCATATCACGAAGGCGTTGTAGGAAGAGATGTCGAGGATGTTGTGGAAGACGACCAGGGGCCAGCGTACGGTCATCCTCCTGCAGCTGTACATTCCGATCACCTTGTCTAGGTTGTCCACGCCACCTTTGTTGCGGTTGTAGTCCAGGACGATGACCGGTTTCCCATCCTCGCGGCCGTTAACGTCGGCCTTGGTGTGCCGTGTGCTCAGGAGCACCACGTTCCTGTTTTTCTTTGGGATGTAGGACACCAGAGTGGCGGTGGACGTGAAGGCGAACTTGGATGAGAACACCTCTCTTCCCTTGACCACGAGCAGCAGTGAGCTATCCTCTGCAGGAGCTGCCGTGTGAGTTCATAGGAGGTGAAGTAATTGTCGCACGTGACATTACGACCGTGCAGTCCCTCCGTGACATCGAGCACCCCTGCTTCCGTTCTGGGTGTCCGCCGCTCGGCTTTCCGGTGTACACTTGCATCTTCCAAGCGTAGCTGGATTTTGCATCGCAGGCCACCCACGACTTGATCCCCCATTTCGCCGGCTTGCTGGGCATGTACTGACGGAATGGACACCGGCCTAGGGAGAAGAAGAGGAGGAGAAGAGATGAGAGGAGAGGAGATGAGGACGAGGACTAGCAGCCACTATCTAGCTATAGCTACATAACATAATAACATAACATAACATAACATAACATAACATAACATAATAATAATGTAAAAAAAAACTGAAAAAAAGACTAACCTCTGAACAGAACCAGTTGCTCGTCCACGGTCACTTCGGGCCCTGGGTTGTAGAGGCATGGCAGCTGCGCCACCCACGCATCCCAGACCTCTCGCACGGCCGTGGCTCGTCTTGTGCGTCTCGTCTCGTCGAAGCGCAGCAGTCTGGAGTACGTGTGAAAGACTTTGAGCGGCATCGTGGCACGAAATATCGCCCGGCCTTCTTCTTCCAAGGATGACAAATCTGCAGCAGCATCACCCACTGGGTCGTAGTCTTCGTCGCCATCGTCATCTTCGTCATCGTCGTCTCGGTCTACTTCTCTGTCTGCTTCTCGTTCTGGCTCTTCCGCGTCCTCTTCAAGTTCAGATGATTGTTGGAGGGAGAATAGCTGTTGGAGAACCTGTTCTCTGGTGAAACGCGCCTGACGTGACATCGTGAGCTGGTCAGGGAGGGTGGCAAACGGAGAATGGCACACCGGCTTCTCTGTGGGTCTAATGTACCCCCCGAGATTACAATTGGAATCAGGTGTGGGTCTAGATGACCCCCCAGGAGAATCGAGAATGACAATCCTTGGGTCAGCCTAACCCTAACCCTGACCGGCCAGTGTTTGCGGAGGATCACACGCACGCACGCACACACACTCTGGGTCAATCCGACCCTGGAACAACACAAGAGTTAAGAGTTAAAGTATTAGAGTGCAGTCCATAAGGAGGGTGCAGCAGAGCTGCTTGTACATGTGTTTCAGGTTTTACAGGTTTTATCATCCAGCATCTCAAGATCCACCCTCTCCTGACACACCTGAGAAACCAGGAAACATCTGTTCCTCCCTGAAGAGACGCAGGCTGAAAACCAGACGATCACATTCACCTTCCAAACCAAACTAAACCAAACCAGACCAAACGTCCTGAGTGAGTCCAGCTACAGGAGAGAAGAGTCAAACTACAACCTGCCGACGCTCCACACACTGACCGTGAGTTTAACAAACACCTCGACTCAGAGGGGAAGTGAACCTCAGTGAACCTCGTGGAGCTGTGACTGACTGACTGTCTGTTTTCAGCTTCACCTGGAGACTCAATGTCTTCCAGATTAGAAGAGGATCTCTGCTGTCCCGTCTGCCAAGATGTCTTCAGAGATCCTGTTCTTCTGTCATGTAGCCACAGCTTCTGTAAAGACTGTGTGAAGAGCTGGTGGAAAGACAAAGAAGTAAAAGAGTGTCCACTTTGTAAGAGAAGGTCTTCAAAGGATGAACCACCTGTTAACCTGGTGTTGAAGAACCTGTGTGAGACCTTCTTACAGGAGAGAGATCAGAGCTCTTCACATGCTCTCTGCAGTCAGCACTCAGAGAAACTCAGACTCTTCTGTCTGGACCATCAGCAGCCAGTGTGTCTCGTCTGCAGAGATTCAGAACAACACACCGACCACAGATTCAGACCCATCGATGAAGCTGCACCACAACACAAGAAGCAGCTTCAGGAAACTCTGGAGCCCTTGAAGGAGAAGTTACAGTGTTTTGAACGTGTTAAAGTAAAGTGTGAACAAACAGCAGAACACATTAAGGTCCAGGCCGGACTCACAGAGACGCAGATCAAGGAGCAGTTTAAAAAGCTTCATCGGTTTCTGGAGGAGGAAGAGGAGGCCAGGATGGCTGCACTGAGGGAGGAAGAGGAGCAGAAGAGTCGGATGATGAAGGAGAAGATTGAGGCTCTGAGCAGAGACATAACGGCTCTTTCAGACACAATCAGAACCACAGAGGACGAGCTGAGAGCTGAAGACGTCTCGTTCCTGCTCAACTACAAGGCTGCAGTGGAACGAGTCCAGCAGCGCCCCCTGCTGGATGATCCACAGCTGGCCTCAGGAGCTCTGATAGACGAGGCCAAACATCTGGGCAACCTGAGCTTCAACATCTGGAACAAGATGAAGGACGTGGTCTCCTACAGTCCTGTGGTTCTGGACCCAAACTCTGCTAATCCAGAACTCGTCCTGTCTCAAGATCTGACCAGTTTGAGACGAGGAGAGAGACAGAAGCTTCCTGTCAATCCAGAGAGGTTTGATGAATACACCTCAGTCCTGGGATCTGAGGGTTTTAACTCAGGGACTCACAGCTGGGACGTCCTGGTTGGAGACAGTACAAGCTGGACACTGGGTGTAAGAGCAGATTCTGTCCAGAGGAAGAGAGACAAACCATCTGGATACTGGAGAATAGGGTTCTATGCAGGTGAATACAAAGCAGCGTCACCATCAGCATCATCTGTTCTCTCTGTGCAGAAGATCCAGAGGATCAGAGTGAAACTGGACTGGAACAGAGGAGAACTGTCGTTCTCTGATCCTGATACTAACAAACACATTCACACCTTCACACACACTTTCACTCAGAAGATGTTTCCATGCTTTAACATTAGAGGTCACTTGAAGCTGTTACCTGTGAAAGTCTCTGTGACGCTGGATCAGAGCAGTTAGAGATAAAGATTTTATTCATCATGTTTATTTCTTCAAGAGAAATCTGCTGAATCTAAAAGTTAAACTCGTTATTCTAAAGCTTTGTTTATTTCTCCTTTTACTTCTCACTCCTTTTTATTTCTCCTGTCGACTTTTCCACGTGTGTAAAAAGATTTCATTATTTTCTGATCTTTATCTTTGTTTGTTTTTTACTTTCATGGAAAATGTTTTCTATCATTTAGATTTTGTGTGGATCCATGAAGTCGAGCAAACTGATGAAGATCCACATAAAAACACATTTATCAATAACAGCTGATCATTGTTCACATTCAACAAACTTCATTAAAACTCACACATGAGACATGATTCATGTTTAATCACATAAAGTCTGTTCACAGATGAAATAATCCAACATATATGAACATTTGTCTGTTTGATGTGATGAAGCCAAAATGATTCTGTCTGTAAAAGTGTTTATTCAACAGCAGCCGAGTGATTTTAATATTGTGATCAAAATAATAAAAACTATGAAACAGAAACAGAGTTCTGACCTTTTTTAAGTTGTAGATGCTGCTGTCACAAACTGCTGAAGATCAGAGTTTGAACTTTGTGTCGTCTGCCCCAGTTTCAAGAAGCCAGGGAAACAGCAGGGGATCCGGTCAGTGGTAAAGTAGACTGGTTTATAACCTGCTAATCAGAGAAACACACTGGAGCTCTGGACCTGCTCCGGATGTGACGCTGCCATCAGCTCCATCAGCTGCTGAGTGACAGTTCGAGGTATACAGACATACTCCTTCACAGCATACACAGTATACAGTAGTATATGTTTGTATTGGACCTGTTGTTATTGGTATTTACTGAATTTAAATGTATTGTTGCTCTTGTTGCACTGCTGAGCTGACCCGTCCTCCTCGTCCAACACGTTCCACTGAACTGTTGATCCTGTGTGGAATCCTGCAGCAGCACAGCAGACACCCACACACACAACCAGGCGATGGCGTGATGCTGAAACATGCAGGAAGGAGGAAGCACTTTAAAAAACAACAATAACAATGGGCCGCTGAAAAATCCCATAATAAATGTTAAATGTTAATTTTACATTTAGCATTAACACTTGAAATCACAAATGTCCTCAAGTTGGTTTGTTCCGCCTCTTCCCTCGCTTCCCTCGTCTCTCCGTCTTTTTCTTGCTGTCAACGCAATGCATGATGGTACATTCTGCTCAGTGACCATCACGATGCATTGTGGGAAACACTGACTTCACTATTTAGGGTATAAAAACTTGATGTATTACTTGATGTATAACCTGATGTATTACTTGATGTAATACTTGATGTATAACTTGCTGTATTTGAGTAGAAAGTACAGCTATTTGATGATATATGTAGTGAAGTAAAAGTGAAAAGTACCAGAAGATAAATCTACTTCAGTACAGTACAGAAAGTAAGTAGATGTACTTCGTTACATGTGTTGGGACATGGTTTTTGTGAAACAAATTCGGCCTCCATGTGCAGTCAAAAGCCTGAAGCCGCATGTCCCTTTGTTCGGGAGAAAACCAGACCCTCCAGAACGTCACACAGGTGTGAAAACCCACCAGACACAAGGGTCAACTCCTATTGGTCACTCTGGGCCCCATGACCTTTGAGGTCACTGGGCCAATATAAGGCCTGTTCCCCCTCTCTTCTATCTCTTTTCTACAATCCCTCCGAGGGGAGAAGGCTGTCCAGCCTCTTTCCATTCACCTCTTCGAGAGGAGCACACCGCTCTTTCCACGAATCCTCTCAGAGGAGAAGGGTAGCGGTCCAGCTCACTCTTTCAACTCAAATCAACTTCATGGAGGAGAGTTGCAGCTTCCAGCTCATCTCACCAAGGAAACCTCCTCGCAATCCAAGCTCTACCAACCTGTAAGCCGCGACGCAATGTCCTGCAGGAGAACTTCAAACAGCAACTGCGCTGCACATCCCAACAGAACCACGAAGGCAGGAGCCACACAATCAGCAAGATGATTTCACAGAACTGCGAACTGCACAGCAACCTCTTTTCCCCTTTCCAGGGACGGGTAACACAACTGGGCTTAATAATTATACTAGGCTAAGCAAAGAGTGTTTATTCGATTCCTTGTGATGTTTATAAGTTTGGTTTGTGTTGCTGTGATATTGTGGTTACAAGTTATTTGAAAGTTAATGTTAGTTATGCTCTTCAGTCTTTCCTTGCATGCATCTAGTAACTTTCTCTAATTTGGCACCAACACAGACACACACATCTAATTATCTCAGACCCCCGCTACATGTCGTGAACCACCCCAAAGGGGGGAGGGTGTTATCTCTTTGGCCAGCTGCCATTTTGGAAGCACGCTGACTCACACAGACACACACACATGCATACTCACACACCCATCTTTGTTTAGTAAGTACACCGTTAGTAATCTGTAATTTTTTACTTTATTATATTCATAATAAATGTTTCTCTTTCACAAATGTTTTTTCATTAATGTTGCATAAGTGAATTTTGCCAACCTCTACACTGTCAAGAACTCTATATCCTTCAACTTAGCTAACTATCTAGATGGTAATTTTGGTTATAGTTATTCATTTAATTGTTAATCAGAGTTCCAAAGTTGTAGTTTTATGCGACTTAATCAATAAATTGGCTCTTTTCCCTTCCTATGAAGAGTGGTGGCCTGAGGTAACTTTAATCAATTAAAGTTATGATTTAATATTAATATTTGTAATATTAATATTCAAAATTTTATTTTGATAACCAAATTTATTGAATGCCAAAAGGCACACCATTTTATGGTATCACGTTTAATCACAACACGTGACAGTGAAAGAGGAGAGTGGTGGAAATAAACGATGCAGACAGAACGTTGTCATGAATGTATTCACAGTGGTACAGACACAGGGACAGTTCATGGTCAATGAGCCACAACAGTCCAGACATTAAGAGAGTCCACTGAGCCTCTCGCTGACCTCCCACAGTTTACGGGCCACCGCGTCATCTCTGGCCCGGGCGCACACTTCCTGTACGCCGCAGCAGAAGAAGTAACCTCCGCTCAGAGGTTCGATTCCCTCCTGCAGGGCGCAGTGCAGCGTGGTCTGAGCTCCGGCCTCCGGGTCGAGGAACAGCAGCCGAGCAATGGGCTCGATGAAAATCTTCTGCCACAGGCTGACGTATCTGGACAGCTCAGTGCGGACGACACCTGCAGGGGTCATGTGACATGTAAATCAACAATTACACTCTAACCCAAACACAACGTGACAGGCGTCACTCAAATTCCCTTATCCATCATTTCAACACTCAACATCATTATTCATCCTTCCAACAATGACTCTGTAATCACTGACCATTGCGCTCTGACCTTCACCACCAGAGGCAGGTTTGACACATCGTGTCTCAACACAGCGGTGGACAGAAGCTTTTTACTGCCGATGCCACGGGTCAGCCTCAGGTACCCTCAAGTTCGGCTTGTATCATTGATCACAAGAACAAAACACTTGAAGACGCTAAGATACACAACTGAAGTTATGTCTCTAACATCTGCTGGTGGCTACTAACACCTGCTAACAGCAGCTAACAGCAGCTAACACCTGCTAACAGCAGCTAACACCTGCTAACATTGGCTAACACCTGTTAAAATATGCTAACACCGGCTAACACCTGCTAACGTCTGCTTACACCTGTTAAAATCTGCTAACACCGGCTAACACTGGCTAACATCTGCTAACACCAGCTAACATCGGCTAACACCTGTTAACATCGGCTAACACCTGCTAACATCGGCTAACACCTGTTAACACCTGTTAAAATCTGCTAACACCGGCTAACACTGGCTAACATCTGCTAACACCAGCTAACATCGGCTAACACCTGTTAACATCGGCTAACACCTGTTAACATTGGCTAACACCTGCTAACATCGGCTAACACCTGTTAAAATCTGCTAACACCTGCTAACACCTGATAACACCGGCTAACACCTGTTAAAATCTGCTAACACCTGCTAACACTGGCTAACATCTGTTAACATCGGCTAACACCTGTTAACACCTGTTAAAATCTGCTAACACCGGCTAACATCTGCTAACATCGGCTAACACCTGTTAAAATCTGCTAACACCGGCTAACACCTGTTAACACCTGTTAAAATCTGCTAACACCGGCTAACATCTGCTAACATCTGCTAACACCTGCTTTCTCAATGAATTCAGTATCTCTTCTCATCTAGTCCTAAATTCTAAAATGGCTCAGTATCGGTTTCGTCTTTGTCTTCTTCATGTTTCTCTTTTTCATCCGTTTTGCGTCCGTCACCTTTTAGAAGTGTCATCAACCCGTCCAGTCGACTCCTCACACGGCTCATTCAGCCTTTACTCTCTGCCTCTACATGGAGGAGCTGTTGAACTGAACATTGGCCACAAGAGCTGGAAACACAGGTTGTTGCTCTCTGGTCACTTTCCCTCTGTTTGTAGTTTGAGTCTAAAATGAGGTGAAGGAACTGAAGGTCAAAGTGAAGGGCAAGGTGAATTACCAGGGTGGACGCTGTAGCAGGTGACGTTGGTTCCTTTCAGCCTCTTAGGCGAGCTCGTGGGTGAAGAGGACGTTGCAGAGTTTACTGTTGCAGTACGCCATGAAGAACTGCCAGCTGTACCTGCCGGTGCCCAGATGTTTGTCCGCCGCCAGAGCCTGAGAACACATGGTGACCACAAAGTGGATGCATGAGGTCGTGTTGTAGCCTGAAACAGCAGGTAGCGACTATGTTGAAGGAATGTTTGTGTTTTTGTGTGACTTTGTGTGTCTTTGTGTGTCTTTGTGACTGTGTGTGACTGTGTGTGTCTTTGTGACTGTGTGTGTCTTTGTGTGTCTTTGTGACTGTGTGTGACTGTGTGTCTTTGTGACTGTGTGTGTGTCTTTGTGACTGTGTGTGTCTTTGTGACTGTGTGTGTGTCTTTGTGTGTCTTTGTGACTGTGTGTGTCTTTGTGACTGTGTGTGTCTTTGTGACTGTGTGTGTGTCTTTGTGTGTCTTTGTGTGATGGGTCACACCTGCACTCAGGAATCTGAGGCAGAAGAACCTGTTGTGATGAAATAACGTGTTGGGAGACGTCAGGAGGAAGGTTTCAAAAAGAAAACGCCTCATCACCAAACCTTTATTACAATATTATTACATTTAATTAAAAAAATATTTCACTTTATTTTAATATTATATAGATATTAAACTGTACTATAATATTATTACATGTTTATTGAAATATAATTTAACTTGATTGTAATGTTAGATATTTATCACAGTATTATCAAACATAATATTATTATTATATATATATATTATATAATAATAATAATAATAAATAAAACATTACTATTAGACTTTATTATGAAATCTTAAACATTGTATTATATGATTAAATATTTCTAACAATATAATTGTGTTGTTAAACTTTATAATAATATGATTCAACTTTAGTATAATTTTCTTCCTTTGTTAAGGTGCAGATGAACATAGTGTAAATAAAAACACTTTGTGTTTGAAAGGATTGTTTTATAAAAATGAGTCTCTGTGTGATGCTGGTGTTTTCAGGGAAAATTCTCTTACACAGGAGGAAACTGCACTAATGTGTGTGTTGTGTACACGTTGTGTACATGTTGTGTTCAGAGCGCACCTCGAAGTCGATGTGTCCCCAGCGGTGAGCCATGGAGGACAGGGTGACCACCCGTCCGCCCCCGGCCTCCTTCATCCTCTCCAGCAGCAGGCAGGTCAACAGGAAGTGACCCAGGTGGTTCACTCCGAACTCGATGCCGAAGCCGTCCTCCGTCCGTCCGTCAGCGACCAAACCTGCAGGACAGACACACAACTGATCTGTTTAAAAACCAGTGAATATAAGCTGTAACTGTCGATGACGTCACTAACATGATGAGTTTAGAATCAAACCAAACACTGAACTTCACTGGACCCTGAACAACAGACAGATGAACGGATCTCAGGATACAGACACAGAGATTTATAGAATAAATTGAGATAAAAACTGGTCATCATATTCATCAATTAGAATAAATGAAGAAATGTGACCGTGAAACAGTTTTATATTATATTTATATCCCTCATGTTGATGTCAGAGGTCACCATGACGTTTGTACTTTGTTTGAATCAGACTGAAATCAACATCTCTCAAGGTGTTCCTGAGATATCGTGTTCCCAGGAACGTGAGTACCAACGTGTGTATGAACTACCTCCGGCCCCTGGGGGCAGCAGAGTGTGCGAATAAAACCCTTCTTCAGATTCTACGTGAGTCTGATGTTTTAAACCTGGAGCATGGAGACATTTCTCCCATGAACAGGTTTATGTTGTGTTTGCTGTATGTTGACCCCTGTGTGTGTGTGTGTGTGTGTGTGTGTGTGTGTGTGTGTGTGTGTGTGTGTGTGTGTGTGTGTGTGTACCAGCGTTGTTGATGAGCAGATCAAGCCGACGCTCAGTTTTCAGGAAAGTTTCTGCGAAGCAGCGGACGGACTTGAGACTGGCCAGGTCCAACAGCATGTAGAGAACGTCAGTACTTCCTGTCTCCTGCAACATGACGAGTGTTAACAGATGAAGGTGATGTTGGATGATCACCATGACGACACCAGAGTGTAAATAAAGACTTTGATCTGCACTCACTGTCACAGTGTAATACGTGAGTCTGCATGTTCATGTTCTGAATGCGTTTTGTTTTCTATTGATTCAAATATTCATATAAACATCAAATATGAATTCTTTAGTAATTTACTTCTTCAGCTCAATAAATGAATTTATCAATGTCTATTTTTATTTTACAGTTAATTAATTAAAATGAGCGACGCCTGCGAGCTGGTTCAGGCAGCCAACTGGAGCTGCTCCGGTCATGTGACATACATCCTCACATGCTCCTCACGTGTTCCTCACATGTTCTGTCTGTGAGAACAAACGTCTGAGTCAGTGTCTCTGGACATTTTCTGGATCTTCTCCTGCAGCCTCCTGGTAAAATGTCCTGAAGCTTCCCAGTGAGCGAGTGGACGTGTTGATGAGGTTTCTAACACGTGACGGACGTGAAACTGGAAGAACACAAATATCTCAGGATGAAGAAGAGGAGCCGTACACGTAGAAGACGAAGACGTTGACTTGGAAACACGAGGAGGTTCCAGATCTTTTGGTGATGAGGGCCGACGCCGGTGTGGACGAGCTGTAAACAACAACACTGATCTTTCCACAGCAGAGTTTATACGTCATGTCCCGCCTCCTGCTGCTCTACAGGCTCCGCCCCTGCTGCTCTACAGGCTCCGCCCCTCGCCTGGATGTTCCCACATGTTCCTGTTTGAACGAGTCGGACCCGACAACCTGCTGCTGCTTCACAAACACCAGCTACACAACATGTCCAGAAACAACCTGCTGCTGCTTCACAAACACTAACACATTCACTTCATTTTTATGACACAGCTCATTTCACAGTTTTCGTGAATGGAAAATGAACCAGCAGGATGTGACACAACCGTTCTTCTCTTCCTACCTGTTGTATATCAGCAATAGCAGCTTCGGCCTTGTCCCGGTTTCGACAGGCCAGGATCACTCTGGCTCCCTTCCTGGCCAGGTGCAGCGCCGTGGCTTTACCGATGCCGGTGTTTCCTCCTGCAGGAAACAAACTGTTACCAAACATCCAAGTTTTTCTATGTTTGATCGATGGATAAAAGTTTAAATCCAAATGAACAACATGTGAGGCCAACACATCTTATCGCCCCCTGGTGCAGTACAGGTAAGAAACCCTCCTCCTCCATGTTAGCAGATGGGACATGAACCAAACTCAATAATCTAAGTAGACATTAAATAAATGTTTGTGAACATGGTTTCTTTAATTTTAGGTTTGTCTGTCTGTTGTAATCTGATTACCTGAAACACATTTTAATATTATTAGACATTATTCTCTTTATTATATTTATTTATTTTGTTTTCTCACTGCCTGGAAGTTCACGTTTAACATAAAAAAATCCCAGCATGTTCATGAAGAACGAGGATGACGACAGATTGGATGAGAAATGTTTCCTGTGACGTCTCATTTTCAAACATGTGGTTCTCACACTGCACCTGAAAGTCTGGTATCAGATAAACACGTCTTTCAATCATTAAGCCTCAATGTGTCTTGTTTGTTAATGGGCCAACAAAACCCTTTGAATCAACTGTCACTGAATCAGTTGAAATATGAATTTGACAAATTGTTTAATTTAGATTCAGAAAGAAACTGATTTATTTTAAATACCTGTGTAGCTGCCCCCGCCCCCTCAGTCTCACCTGTGATGACGACGGTCTTTCCGGCCATCGCTGCGTTTCCTCGACATTTGGCCCGTCGGAAGATCGTCTGTGTGAGGACGATGTATCCTCCCAGCACCGCAGCAGCCAGCAGCAGCGGAAACATGGTTCATCTGCAGCTTCCTGAGCCTCCACCAGCTCAGCTGCATGCCCTGCTCACCTGGAGGGCGGGGCTCCCGGCTGCAGGGAGGGGCTCCCCGGCGGCTGACTGACAGCTCGGTCCGGTCCGACCGGTTCGACTGAAACTCTGCTGCTGGTTGAGGTCCACTGATCCACTCAACACCAACCAACCACCTCGAGAGCTCGTGTTTTAACACAGGAGGAAACAGGAGCAATGGCGCCATCAGGAGGAGAATCACTTTATTTAAATGTCTGTGAGCTGTTGAACACACACACACACACACACACACACACACACACACACACACACACACACACACACACACACACACACACACACACAGGGTAGACATATGTCGTGGCAATTCTGCAATCCCACTCTGACAACGAGGAACGAGACCGATCTGTTAGTACTGTCACACTTGAATGCTCAGAGCCTGGTGCAGCCCCCCCCCTGGTTGGGGTTGCTTCTAGGTCAAAGGTCAGGATCTTCTGATGACGTCGAGGCCTTAGTTTAGACACAGGCGATTTCTTATTAAGGAAAAGTTCAAATGGCTTTCCGTCACGCAGCCTGTATTATTTAGCTTGATTGATTTGAACACCTCCCAGCCACTAGGTGTCACTAATGCGCCATAGGTCCTCACTTTGTAGGTTGTAGACTCAAACTGCTCCTCACAAAGATAGCTCACACACACACACGCACACACACACACACACACTCACACACACACACACACACACACACACACACACACACGCACACACACACACACTCACACACACACACACACACACACACACACACACACACACACAGATGACATTAACACTATTAAAAGTTAAATTTGGAGTGAATTTATTAACAATAACAATAATAATAATGATAATAATACAGAATGCAGTGTAACCTTCTGAATCTATTGCAGAGAATAATCACAGTTATAAAAATATTTCTCTTCACATTGAAACTGTGATTTATTTTATTGCCACAGAAACGAGGAGGACGTGTTTTTCACCTGCAGGCGACACTGAAGGAAAAATATGATAGAGTCATAATTAATGAATTAAGAAATGATCATTTCTGTTGAGGTCTTTCTTGAACACATCGTGTTGGGAGAAGAACAAACACTGTAACTAAATGTAAATACAAAGTTGAAATAATATTAAATCTAAATTATGAGCCATAGCGAGTAAAGAATGGACTTTTTCATGCTTATGAATCTGACTCAGATTTCCACATTCTATATTATAAATTTGACTCATCGTGGATTTTTCTACTGTCTCATTTCTCAGTTTCATGTTTTGTTCTTCGAGGCTGTAATTGTCGTCAATTTGTAAATGTTTTTTATCTTATTTTTCAAACCGCTGCACAGAATTTGAATTTTCGTGACATTTGCAAGAATAAATACAGAAATAAACCGACTGGTGTTTATTGGAATCAACCAGCAAACAGAAATCATGAACTAATAACATTAACTGACCTCCAGTTTAATAAAAATCGGATTATTAACGAGCTGCAGCAGAAAAACACGCAGAGAAAGTTAAAGTGTCGCCACAGGGAGAAAAATAAATCAACGATAAAAAGAAGAAATGATAATTCTCTGGATCCTCTGATCAGTTTATTAATCATGTGACACAAAAACCATCACATTTATAAAGATGAGTCACCTCACCCACGTTTCTGATTCACTGTCTTTAAATATATGTTCAAGCTTCAATAATACTTTTGTCACATGTCGTGAAACCACGTGAATCTAAATGGCAGCTGATGTATGGAAGCTCATTTCTGCCCAGAAAAACAAACTGAAAAATACTTTTGAACATTATTAAGACTTTGTGTCAAAAAAACTTCTTAGTCTAAATAAAAGTTATTCAGATTACATCGTAGTAATTAAAAATTCCTTTCAGATCAAAATGACGTTTTTAAAGTTGTAACTAAGGGACATCAATTAATATTATAATCCTTTATGTTCAAATGTCAAAGTTAAAAAGTCTTTAATTATCTGTCATGTAGGTGAATTTATGGCTTTTT
Source organism: Verasper variegatus (assembly GCA_026259375.1). NCBI lineage: Eukaryota > Metazoa > Chordata > Actinopteri > Pleuronectiformes > Pleuronectidae > Verasper > Verasper variegatus. The sequence continues at coordinate 23,173,873 of CM048049.1, forward strand.
GCTTGATGCCTGGTGAAGTCACGTTTAGTTTCGTTCTCATGTTTTCTCTTGTTAACAGAAATGAACCATGATGTCTGTTTGTGCTTTGATTCAAAGGATCCACTTGTGTTTTTCACAGAAATGTTTTATCAGTAGACGTAAATCCAGTCACTGAGTTTTTCTTTGCTTTGTGTTGTTTTCCCACATTTACTGGAAGAAGAACCAGAAAATAAAAGGCAGAAACCAACAATCTCATTCAAACACGAACAAAGGAAAGATTTCCTTTCTGTCTTTATAATATCATACGAACAATATAAGATTGATTTTACTTTACAATGTTTTTTAAAAGCTCAACATGTTTCTGTAGGTGAAGGAAACTGACGGTCTCAGGCAGCGTCTGCGCCACCTTCTGAAAACTTATAGAAATATTAAAATAGTTCTGAGACACCAAACGCTGGAAGGCCATTGGCTTCGGGCTGAAAACCGTCCAACAGGAAGTCCTTTTATTCAGAAATATCCAGTCACTGATCCTCAGATTACGATTATGTCGTTCTTGAAATCATTTTATCAGTCTGGTTGTTTCATGGCTTCTCCGTCGCTGCAGCTTCTTAGCGCCAGAATCCTCTCGTCATTAAAAACATCTCTTTACCCAAAAAACACAAAGTGAGAAACTGATTCTCTGCATATTCAGACCAGGAGACACGTCTGTGTGCGTCAGCTGGTTCCCCCCCGACCACGGAGATACTGACGTCTGAGTCTGAAGGCACTTGATGTCATGGCAGAGGTGAAGTGTCTCCTCGGCCACACACACAGAATATAGGTTGGTTTCGTTATTTACCACAAAGAGAGAGAGAGGTTTGTCCAGCTCACGGTACAGTACTGCTGATCTGTGGGGGGGCAGTGGAACGTTTCTGCTCTCAGCTCCATGTGGGCTGGAGGTTTACCACTGAGTCTTTAGTGTAGGAACTGCGCCTCCTAGTGACATAACCCAGAAGTGTCTGAGGAAACTTCCCATGCACGCACGCACGCACGCACGCACACACACACACACACACACACACACACACACACACACACACACACCACTACTTATTTTTCAGGTTCAATGATCACATGATGTTTAACACTTGACACTGACTCAGAATCAGCTCAGATTGGGGTGGGGGGGTTATATGGGGTGTGTGTGTGAGGGTGGGGGGGTTAAAGGTCGTGGTGTCGCACAGAGAGGGGTGGTGGTGTTGGGGGGGTCACCTCTGCTGGCCAATCAGAACCAGACTCAGGGTGCTGCACAGCTGCCATATATGGGGCGCAGGGGGCGGGGCCAGCGACCTTAGATCTGAATATGAAAGACAGAACGAGGTTAATGAGTCATTTTCACACTTTGATGATTCAGCAGAAAATATTTCTGATGTGTCATTTTTAAAGATATAATATAAAGATTATTTATTTTATCTGTAAATGTCGTGAACATTTGTGCAGCTGTGGGATCCAGATGTGTCAGAAACATACCGACAAAACAAAAGGATCAGAACAAACGTCTGATCCTTAAAGGATCTGAAGAAAGTTAATCTAACTTAATAAATCAAGATCTTTAAAGAGGTTTAGTTCAAATGTTTCAGGGTTAAAGTCATAATATAAAAGTTGAGTGTGTGGGTCCGCAGGCGATCAACCACAGTGCGTTACTCACTGTTCGGGGGGTGGGTCTTTACATTCGCCCTCCTCGATGGTTACATCATCGATGGCGATATCTCCCTCGATCCCAGAGCCTCGCACCCCCTCCATCAGCACCTGCAGAGACACAGCAACACACAGCTGACGGACACAGACCCTTCCTCTCTGCGGTGGTTTGATCTCTTTTGTCTCTTTTGTGTCTTTGTGGTGGTGGGTGTGGTTTGTACCTGGAAGGCTGTGGTTGGGTGGAGGTTGACCTTGGCTTGTCTCCAGCGGTCTCCTTGGTTACCAGTCAGAGTCCAGACGGAGGTGTCCGTCACCGTCTGTCCTTTCTGCCGCAGGAAGACGTTCAGAGCTCCTGCAGGACAAAGACCAACAGGCTGAGGTATTACATGTCCTCCTGCTCCGGAGCCGTCAGCCGTCACCACGCTGCAGTCTCACCTATGTGTTTCCCGTACATGTGGTAGAAGAAGGCGAAGCAGTAGGCGGGGTTGTTGCTGACGGCGGCGGAGGCGGAGGTGGAGCTCTTGGAGTTCGTGTTAAAGGTGGGAGACAGCAGCCGAGCTTTATCTCCGTCCAGCCTCGGCCTCGACGTCTCGATGTACATGTAGAAACCTGAGAGAGCACAACGAGAGGTCAGAGGTCAGAGGTCAGGTCAAACCAACAGCAAAGAGTCCTTCTTTTCCATTAGAGTTCATTTTGATATCATTATACACAACTTTTTATTTCATGATTCATTTTTCACTGTTGTGTCATAAATCCTAACTGGCTAGTTGTGTTAGCTGTGGTTAATGGTGTGTTCCCACCAAACAAGACGCAAATCTTCATGATGCCCTAAACACACAATCCACAACGCGGGATCGTCTGTGTTTGTTTGGTTTAATGGAGCGACCAATCATGAGTCAGTCTCAATTTAACGTCTACGTTGATGCTTTAGTTCGGCCCATGTGTGGAGGAGGTTTATCGCCTGTACTGCTGCCAGACACCAGGGGGCGATACAGAGGCTTTGGCTTTGCAGCAACAGCAGTGCAAACAAATCTGCCTCCGGCTCATTCTGCAGAAAAACAAGCGTCCCAAATTCATTAGTACATGAGCGTGGAAACACTGACACGCATGTTTCCTGTTTGATATCAAACATTTCACCCCGAGAAGAAGAAGAAGAAGAAGAAGAAGAAGAAGAAGAAGAAGAAGAAGAAGAAGAAGAAGAAGAACAGGATGATATTCCAGGAGGAAACAACACGTCAGCTGGATGTACGTAGTTATTTTAACCTTTATTTACTCAGAGATTAAATCGGAGTCTTTATTCCAAGTCACATGATTTGATTTGAAATCCCTGATCTGTGATCAGCTGATCCAGCTCGACTGTATTTTACTGTTTATTCACCAAACAAACTGAAAATACTTCTTCACAAGCTGCTGCTATTTGAGTTCTTCATGAAAAAGCATATCGGTAGAATTAAAGTAATATACAAAGTACTTAGTGACAGTTCTGGGTCTGATGGCCAAGTGATGACAACCAATCACATTTCTTTATTCAGCCTCTTCCTGCCTGCAGGGCTGCAGCCGGCGTCCTCTGAGACGACTCACACCGTGACTCACTGCAGCCACAACCACGGATCTGACCCCTGGACAGTGTGTGTGTGTGTGTGTGTGTGTGTACCCTGCTTGGAGCCGGTGTGGTCGGAGCTCGGTCCGGTGTTGGGGGTGTATTTGGTGTCTCGTGAGGCGGCGCTGTGACGTGTCCAGTCAAACTCATCGGTTTTGTCCTGAGAGAACAAACATAACGCCTCGTCCTCGAAGCCACACTGGAACTCCCCTGAACACACACACACACACACACACACACACACACACACACACATTTCAGAGCTTTTATGAAACAATCATAATCTTTATCATATTGTAGAAATGTCATCATGAACATTTGCTGACATCTTCTTTGAAGAACATGGTGAACTTGTAGAATCATGTTTGTGAGTCTGTGGACGGGAACTTACTGAGATGTGGATTAACAGGAGCTGTGAAGAGACAAAGGGAAAGAACTCAGATCATGTGAATATTTAAGTTTTACATGATGAAGACCAGCACTGGTTTCCTCGTCTGATGAGCAGCAGGTGGAGCGGATTCTCCTGTCGCTGCCATTAAGATCAGTGCAGAGGAAGAGGAGGTGGTTTTAAATGTTTCATGTGTTAATGTGAGGAAGGTTCTAGCCTCCTCTTCGCTCCGCTCACGTCTCCAGACACTTTAGTCTCATGTTCATTCATCATCAGATGTAAACACAGTTTCATTTCCTCTGGATGTCAGAACAAAGCGCTCCACGTCTGCAGACGACAGATGTGGAGCTGCAGAGGGTCGTGTGAGCGGAGCTCCGCCCAGTGGAGGTGTTCACCGCCATGGAGTCGTCTGACGAGGCGTCTGAACTTCCTGTATGAAGCCTGCCTGTGTCAGCGGGGAGTTCGACCGGGAGGCGCTCACATCACACAGCAGACGGCTTTGTGTTGTGGATGTTTTCCAGTCGTCGTCTCCTGCTGGGAGCTCTCACTGCGTTTCTCTTCTGTTGTGGTGGTGTCACTTTTTGCTTTACTTCCACGTCTCAGATGTTTTCTCCCGTCAGGACTCGGGTGGGACACTTTGTGTTTTTTATCATCTTGAGTTTTTGTTGTATTATTTTTTCAGAGGAAAGAGAGAGAAGCAGTTTGAAGAAGGTTGAAGATGAGAAAGAATCTCAGGTGATATTATGTTGTTTTAAATAAAAACTCCACAAGGAGCTTTAAGGGATTCAAAAAGTCTGAGCGCCTGCGAGCTGGTTCAGGCAGCCAACTGGAGCTGCTCTGGTCATGTGACATGCATCATGTGACCTCACTCTCCACAACCATGTATAATACACACCCACCTCATCAGGTGGTCTATTAAAGCACAGAGACATTTCCCATCATCCCCTTTGCTCCCACTGCAGCTGCGGTATTACTACCAGTTGCTTCAGCCCCTCCACCCCCTGCATCCACCTGTAGGGGTGATTAAGTTGGAGCCAAGACGCTAAACACTCAACCTGTTCTACTGCTGCAATAAACGCTTGAACGAGACTTGTCTGACTGAAGTAGATTAACTGAGCAAAGAACGTCCACGTGAATAAATCACACATTTCTCTTGTGTCCAACCTTCGCCCCACGGAGCCATGTTTTGAAAACTGAACGTAGACTCTACTGCCTGAAACCTGTGTTCTGTGTAGTGACCAGCAGGGGGCGACTCCTCTGGTAGTTCCTATAGAAAGTGACTTCTCACTTTATAACGTCAGTACCATTCAGGAGTTTATGTCTCAGTCTCTAGTTTCAAGTCTTCTTCAAACAGCTGATGTTCATTTAGTGAATTATGATCATTTAGAGTCAAACAGACCATAAAGCACCGGATGTGTTGGGGGGGGGGTACCACAGAGTGATTGACAGCAGTTTTTCTCGTGGTGGTTTACGTACCGCTGTATGTGATGATGCGTTCGGTGGCATCTCCCTCTCCGTAGCGGGTGATGGGGGTGAGGCGGACCAGGAAGGACTCAGGTTTGACGAGTTTTGTCAGGTTGTAGGTCAAGAGCTCCCCCTTCTGGATGGTTCCCTCCATGGGAATCTCCTGCTCCCACCAGCGAGACTGACCCATCTATAAAACACGCTGTGTCACTGACGAGTCGCCTTGTGGGGACGCTGAGCATCAGTCACATTTAAAGTAACAATCGAAAACAAACACATTTTTTAAAATGGTGGAAAACAACTTGACCAGTTACAGAGTCGCTGAACGAGTCTGAGCTCAACGAGTGTTTGAGCTGAGGCCTCTGGACTCGGACTGCACCGAGGGACCATCGTCCTCACACTGCACCGAGGGACCATCGTCCTCACACTGCACCGAGGGACCATCGTCCTCACAATGCACCGAGGGACCATCGTCCTCACACTGCACCGAGGGACCATCGTCCTCACACTGCACCGAGGGACCATCGTCCTCACACTGCACCGAGGGACCATCGTCCTCACACTGCACCGAGAGACCATCGTCCTCACAATGCACCGAGGGACCATCGTCCTCACAATGCACCGAGGGACCATCGTCCTCACACTGCACCGAGGGACCATCGTCCTCACAATGCGCCGCGTCCTCACAATGCACCGAGGGACCATCGTCCTCACACTGCACCGAGGGACCATCGTCCTCACACTGCACCGAGGGACCATCGTCCTCACACTGCACCGAGGGACCATCGTCCTCACACTGCACCGAGGGACCATCGTCCTCACAATGCACCGAGGGACCATCGTCCTCACAATGCACCGAGGGACCATCGTCCTCACACTGCACCGAGGGACCATCGTCCTCACAATGCACCGAGGGACCATCGTCCTCACACTGCACCGAGGGACCATCGTCCTCACACTGCACCGAGAGACCATCGTCCTCACAATGCACCGAGGGACCATCGTCCTCACACTGCACCGAGGGACCATCGTCCTCACACTGCACCGAGGGACCATCGTCCTCACAATGCGCCGCGTCCTCACAATGCACCGAGGGACCATCGTCCTCACACTGCACCGAGGGACCATCGTCCTCACACTGCACCGAGGGACCATCGTCCTCACACTGCACCGAGGGACCATCGTCCTCACACTGCACCGAGGGACCATCGTCCTCACAATGCACCGAGGGACCATCGTCCTCACAATGCACCGAGGGACCATCGTCCTCACACTGCACCGAGGGACCATCGTCCTCACAATGCACCGAGGGACCATCGTCCTCACACTGCACCGAGGGACCATCGTCCTCACACTGCACCGAGGGACCATCGTCCTCACACTGCACCGAGGGACCATCGTCCTCACACTGCACCGAGGGACCATCGTCCTCACACTGCACCGAGGGACCATCGTCCTCACACTGCACCGAGGGACCATTCGTCCTCACACTGCACCGAGGGACCATCGTCCTCACACTGCACCGAGGGACCACAATCACCGCTGCTCAGACTGACTGTAAATGACGTTACCACAAGATGGCAGCGTTTGTATCTGAGATACTTTAGCTTCTTTTCTGGAGGAAGTGGAGACGAGGATGATAATTCACCTTCAACCCTTCATCTCATTTCATTTCAGACTGAAAGACAGATTTACCCACTGAGTTGGTCCAGAGCAACGACAGACTCACGACTCTTCCTCTCTCATTCACCCACATCTCCTGCCTCTCTCTGCACTCTGTTCATTTTACACTCCTCCTCCTCCTCCTCCTCCTCCTCCTCCTCTCTTTGCTATAAACTCACTGTTGTCCCCGTTTCCTCGAGTCTTTCTACATCATCATTATCATCATCCTCTTTTTCTTTAGCATCTCTTCTTTCTTTCCCTCCTGTTCTGTCTCCTCAGCTCTTCCTCCCGATGCAGCACAATGGTCTGTATGAATGAAGGCAGACGGGTAACCGCGGCAACAGCCCTCCTCCCCCTCTACGACTAAAGGTCGACGCTGCAGAAGCTTCAGGTACAAACGGACTCTGAATGAATGAGGCGTCCACGAAACATTGAACCGTATCACAGAGGTGGGAAGTAACAACGTACAGATTGTCTTACTGTACTTTTTACATTTGAAAACAAATATCTGACCTTCTGCTCGTAACATTTTCTAAACAACCTTGTTACTTTGGTCAGTGACTGTATCTATAGAAAGTAACTTATATAGGAAGGCTGCCATCTTGTGGTGACGTCATTTACAGTCAGTCTGTGCGGCAGTGATGGTGGAGTGGAGCCGCGGCATCGAGGCCCCACCCATAGGCGCACTTGACCAATCCTGAGTCAGTCTCGGCTGTCAATCACGACGTCTCATCCTGTTTTTATATCATCAAATAACTGAGAGATCAAAACGACCTGAAATGACAGAAACATCTTTGACAAACATTTATTTAACGTCTACTTTGATTTTTTAATTCAATCCCATCTGCTAACATGGAGGAGGTTTATGACCTTGTGGTTGTGTAACAGCAACCCTTTGACAGGATTCTCACTAGTCCAGTTGAACTTAGGGAGAGAGGGAGAGAGAGAGAGAGAGAGAGAGAGGGAGAGGGATCCCTCTCTCTCTCTCTCTCTCCCTCTCCTCTCTCTCTCTCTCTTCTCTCTCTGTCCTCTCTCTCCCTCTCTCTCTCTCCTCCTCTCTCTCTCTCTCCCTCCTCTCATCTCTCTCTCTCTCTGTCTCCTCTCTCTCTCGTCTCTCTCTCTCTCTCTCTCTCTCCTCTCTCCCGCCCTCTCTCTCCTCCCCTCTCTCGCTCTCTCTCTCTCTCCCTCCCTATCTCTC
>CM048049.1:23182172-23264672 GCA_026259375.1 Verasper variegatus
TGAGAACCAGACTCGTGACCAGTTTCTTCTTGTTCATTGTTATTTTTGTATTTGTTGTTGTTTTTATTGTTGTTGTTTGTTTGTTATTTATTTATGTATTCCCGCAAACCAAACCACTCTGACCCACACTCCAGCACAGTAGGGGGCGGTAATGCACCTTGAACGTCAGGGGCCACCCGCCATCAAACAAGAAGAAGAAGAAGAACTTCCGGTGAGGTCGAGTCCGGTTTAAACTGCACCCCGGTTCATGTGATCCCAGGACCCGGACCGACTCAACATGGACTTTTCTCAGGCTTCGTCGGAGCTGAAGCTGCTGCTGAGCAAAGTGAATCCGTCCGAGCTCCAGAAAGTTCTGAGCTGGATCAGAGACTCAGGTGAACTCACTGGACCAGGACACATATCAGAGGAGTTATAGAAGTTATACATCCTGTGTGTGTGTGTGTGTGTGTGTGTGTGTGTGTGTGTGTGTGTGTGTGTGTGTGTGTGTGTGTGTGTGTGTGTGTGTGTGTGTGTGTGTGTGTGTGTGTGTGTGTGTGTGTGTGTGTGTCCTGCAGATGAGCTGGACGAGCTGCTGGTGGACAACAGGAAAGTGATGCTGCGGAGCATCGCAGACGACCTGAGGGCCAGTCTGCCTCCAGACGCCATGTTACCCTCTGAGGCCGCCGCCCACCACAAGGTCGGAGAGTAACTCAACCAACCAACAATAGTCAGGACATCAGAGACGGATGAAGACGCACCTTGAGTGACTCCACATGACTGTGTGTGTTTCAGATGCAGCAGCGACCGCGGCCGACGGTTCACGTGGACGGTTTCCTGTACGATGACGAGCAGGTGGACTCTCTGTGTGAGGAGGGAACCATGAGCCGGACCTACTGCCTCACCTGTGGCTCCCAGAGGACCGCACCTCTGGGTGAGGACACTGCCACCGACTGGCAAACTAACAACACACACATGCACACAGGCCGGCAGCGCTTGTGAAGTCTTCCTCTCTGGACCAACAGAAACTGAGACTTGTGTAAACATTCTCCTCCTGATTGGTTCTTATCAGTCACATGACTCGACTACCAGCGGTGAATACAAAGCGTCAACCGTGATGCGTATTAACAGTAAAGACGTGGCGTGGATGTTCCCTGTGACGACATCATCCACCAACCAGAATCTTTGAACGTGTGTGAACAGCACAAAGAGACCAATGTTTAAAAAAAGGTGGAGCTAACAGCGCCCCCACCCTGCAGCCTGTCGTAGTGTGTGTGCGTCAACCCCACCCCCATCATCTTCTTCTCCTCCTCTTCCTGCAGACTTCATCTCTCACTCCTTCTCAGTGTCAGAGCTTCAGTTTCTGTTCCAGAACGTTCTCCCAGACCTGAGCGGTCGAACACTGGTGGATGTTGGCTCTAGACTGGGAGCTGTGTTGTACGGGGTCAGTATAGCTCATGGCCTGGGTTCGATTCCGACCTCCGGCCCTATTCTGCATGTCCTCCCCCGTTCTCTCTCTGCCCTTTTTCACCACTAACCTCTCTGTCCTGTCCAATAAACAGACAAATCTGCACCAAATCACACTCGTGAATATCATTCAGATTGTTTCCTCATGATCATTACTCTGAGGAATCAGTGAAACAAACGTGTGTGTGTGTCCAGGGTTACGTGTACAGCTCGGCCTCTCAGCTGATTGGCCTGGAGCTCAGCGAGGACTTCGTCAGGCTGCAGAACAACATGCTGCAGAAATACAGGCTGAACGACAGAGTCCAGGTTGGTGTCGAGCATCAAACTGCAGAGTCTCAATTAAGCAGCAGCAGCTTGTTTCTGGACATGTTGTGTAGTTGGTGTTTGTGAAGCAGCAGCAGCAGGTTGTCGGGTCCGACTCGTTCAAACAGGAACATGTGGGAACATCCAGGCGAGGGGCGGAGCCTGTGGAGCAGCAGGAGGCGGGACATGACGTATAAACTCTGCTGTGGAAAGATCAGTGTTGTTGTTTCCAGCTCATCCTCACCGGCGTCGGCCCTCATCACCAAAAGATCTGGAACCTCCTCGTCTCCAGAACATGTCAGGAACAGGACTGACGGTCACAGCTTGTGGTTCTTCACACTTCACTGATCTCAGAAGTTTGGAAACACTGCTGGTCCCATTTTGGTTTGTCGGTAGAAATCGGTTCTGATCTGTTGCAGGTTCTCCAGGCTGACGTCTGCACACAGGATGTTCTGCTGCAGAGCACAGACGTTCTGGTCATGAACAACGTCTTTGAGTACTTCATGGAGCCCAGCGAGCAAATCAAGTGAGGGCGCGCACACACACACACACCACACACACACACACACACACACACACACACACACACACACACACACACACACACACACACACACACACACACATTCAATGACATAAACTCACTCAGAGAAACACAAAACTCTGTGTATTTCCTCAAATAAAAACTGAACCATGTTAGTGCCTGGTTATGTGACAGTTAAATATTCTGTCTGTCCACTGCTCTAGTTTGAATTCAACAGTGTAATCCAGATGTTTACATGTGTTCAGAGCATGGAGGTACATCATGAAGAACCTGGTAAAGACAGGTTCTCTGCTGGTGACGGTTCCCAGTCTTCAGGAGAGTCTGGACGCTCTGCAGGTGAGAATCTGTTTTGTTCCACACGACCTCCAGGAGGTTCTAAAGTTCTTGTGGTGGTTTTGGTTCCGTGGTCCGTTAGGAGATTCGTCCTTCAGATGTTCTGGAGGGTCCTGGTAGAACAACACGTTACTGACACACGTTTCATTTCCTTCACACAAATTAATGGTTTATTCTGTTATTTGTTAAGTGTATATTTGTCACCAACAAACAGCCAATCACAGAGCTGCAGCTTGAATCCTGACCTCAAATGACCTCAAAGGCTTCAGCTGAAGCTGTGATTGGCCGGTTGCTGGTGAAATGCACATTGGGAGTTGTAGTGTTTTTTTAATATCCACAGGCTTCACGTAGCTTAGATTTTATATAGTTTGTTCACTTCACTTCTCCAGTTAATTTATAACATGATAGAATAAACTGTGTCCAACAGGAGGCGCTGCGGCCCGGCTGGGTGGAGGAACTTCCTGTGGACTACGACGTTTACCTGGGCAGAGACACAGACCCAGACGCCCTCAGACAGATCCACCTCTACAGGGTCATGTGAACTGGTTCGGACCAGTCTGAACACCTTAAAACTGGTCTGATTCCTAAACTGGAATCAGGTCTGAATTGATCTGGACTGTACTGGACTCGTTTGAACTAATCTGATCCCTCATTTGATCTGGTGTGAACTGGTCTGGTGTTTATGAATATATCTGTTAACTCCTCCTGTGTGGAAGCTGCAACTCGAACTGAAACTAACGATGGTCCAGATAATAAATCCAGTCACTGTGACATCACAGCTGTGTCGTGGATTGTGTGACAGGGATGAGCTGTGAGGTCATGTGACATCACAGCTGTGTCATGGATTGTGTGACAGGGATGAGCTGTGAGGTCATGTGACATCACAGCTGTGTCATGGATTGTGTGACAGGGATGAGCTGTGAGGTCATGTGACATCACAGCTGTGTCATGGATTGTGTGACAGGGATGAGCTGTGAGGTCATGTGACATCACAGCTGTGTCATGGATTGTGTGACAGGGATGAGCTGTGAGGTCATGTGACATCACAGCTGTGTCGTGGATTGTGTGACAGGGATGAGCTGTGAGGTCATGTGACATCACAGCTGTGTCGTGGATTGTGTGACAGGGATGAGCTGTGAGGTCATGTGACATCACAACATTGGGAATTAGACAGAACTTAATCTTTTATTAGAATTGTATTAATCCTCTGGATTAAATGTGAAATAGTGACACATTTCCGTTTGAGTTTCCATGGTGATGATGTCTTCAGTTTGTCAAAGAGATTCAGACTCAGAATTTGGTGGTTGAAGGTCAAAGATCACTGTGACCTTATATGAATGTCAGTGTATTTCTAGTTTTATCATTGTGACAGAAGCTATTTTCACATTTCACTGATTTCTCTGAATCATTCATGGATCTGATGAAACTTTGGAGGACAGCGTGTGTGGATGTGGTTTAATAAGGAAACTGTTGGAGGTGAGAGCTTCACTGACTCGTCTGGTTTCCTCTGATTTCTCTAGGTTCCTTTGTTTCCAGTGGGGGGGGGGCAGCAGGCTTTTATCTTTCTCTAACAGGGAGAGAGAGATTCTCTGAGTCGTCCTATAAAACGATATCACTAGAAGCAGATGCAGGATTCAGATCAACTAAACAAATAAAAACTCTTCGAGTCGTTGACGTCACGTGACTCAGTCAGCAGTTCCCGCCTGATGACGCAACACGTGCGGACGTTCACGCCTCTGACGTCACCGCTCTGTCTCATCCTCGCGCCCTGGCAGAGGGCGGAGAGAGTGGCGGGAGAAACGACCAATCATCTATAGAGGTGGGAGAGGTCCCGCCCACTCACTCATCCTCTGTGGTGCGTTCAGGGACATCAACTGATAGATATGCTGTGATGGTGTCTTCACTTTGTTCAGAGACTCGTAGACATATATGTATATATGCTCCAATAACTTTGAAATAAGTGAGTTAATACTGATGGAGCTTTAATATCCACTTCACACAACATCCCTGTAATCTGTTACAATCAAGATTAATCGATTTTTTGTCGAATTACTCACCTCATTAACATGTGAAATAATAATCATTACCTTCTAATTAAAAAGTGACATAATAACAGTAATAATCATTAGCTCCTCATTAACAGGTGAAATACTAATAACCCTTGTTATCGTTATAAATTACATGTAAAACCGACTGTGTTTTTGTTGAGTTGAATAAAAGTGACGGAGCTGAAAAGTCCCAGCTTGCGCTCGATCCGTGAAGTGGATGAAAAGTTGGTCAACAAGCGGCCGGTGCTGAGGCTCAGTTCCCGGGATCACTTCTTCACTTTGAGACGATCTTCTCCGGTCCTCCGGTCCTCTGCTCGGTAAAGACGGTGACCAGGCGGCCGTGTGTCGGTTGTGTGTGTCTGTTGTGTGTCGGTGTGTGAGGTCCTCCGGGCTCGGACCCTCTGAGCGTGAGGAGCACGTTTCCCATGTGGCGGATAATCTAACAAAAGACCCGCTCCTCGCTGCTCCTGCTCGGCCTCAGCCGCGGAACTTTGGCCTCTGGGCTCCGGTTCTGCTCCGGGGCTCAACCTGGAGGTGTGCGGCGGGAGTTGGTCTGTGATATTCGGTGTTTGTGACCCGGTTTCCCTCCTTTTTCCCCCCAGAGAGCGGCCGGTAGAAGCGGAGCTGCGAGATGCCGCTCCTCCACAGAAAAGCCTTCGTCCGACAGAGACCTCCTGCGGACCTGCGGCCGGAGGAGGAGGTGTTCCTCTGTAAAATCACCCACGAAGTCTTCAGGAGCTACGAGTAAGTAGTGCCGGGCCGGGCGGCGTCCCGGGCCGGTCGACAGCCGTTAGAGCCGCGGCAGAAGTTTGACTGACAGTTGGTCCGTCGGTGAACTTTCACACACACAAACAAAAAACAACTTTTCTGAGGGAGAAAAGTTCCGCGGGCTCTTGAACACGTCACAGTGACCCGAGCGCACAGGTGAGGTCACCTGGTGTCAGTTAGCTTCTTCAGCTAGCTGCGAGCTAAAGGGGATTAGCCTGTTAGCCGCTAGCGCCGCAGGAACAGGCCTGGTGTCAGTGAACGCGGCTCCGCACCTGCTCAGGTGTGTTTAAAGGTCACCTGAGGTCAGCTGATCCATCAGGTCTGTGACGACCACAGAAACTCTTTAAAGTCACTGTGACGTGGGTTCGAGCTGAGATGTGACCTGACCTTTACTAAACATGGAGAAGTCAATACTTTGATTGGTGCATTTCATCTGGTCGCCTGTTGATGGCGTCATATCCATTTTAGATATAAACATGTATAGTTTGAAAACTATCATTGTTTGTGTGTTCTGACGTCATCATTTACAATCAGAAGATATGTTGTGTCACGATTGACTCTTGCAAACCGATGTTTGTAAACGATGACGCAGACGTTCTCTTCCTGATTGGTTCTCATCAGTCACATGACTCGACTACCAGCGGTGAACACAAAGCTAACACTTCCTGTCAGTAACAGTTCCACCTCAAACTCTGTAGCGTGTGGATACAGGCGTGTCTGGAGCAACCGTGATGCGTATTAATAGTAAAGACGTGGCGTGAATGTCGTCGTCGCTCAAATCCCTGCTCCGACTTTTCACCATCACTGTTCCTCGTTTGTAACCAAGCAACCAACTGCAGATTTACTTCCTGTTTATGTCACATGACAAGTGTACATGACCGGCCATGTGACTTGTGTTCATGTGGAGGATATTTCTGCTCGTGTGTACACTTTAGTTTGATTGGTTGTAGATACAAAATGTGTCAGTAGACGTATCTGTAGAAGTGTAACACTCAGGAGTAACTGAGCTCCCTCCTCCTCCTCCTCCTCCTCCTCCTCCTCAGTGACTTCTTTGAGCGGACCATCCTGTGCAACAGTCTGGTGTGGAGCTGTGCTCTGACGGGTCGAGCAGGCCTCACTTACCTGGAGGCGGTGGAGAGTGAGCGGCGAGCAAAGCAGAGTCTCCAGAGCTTCCCTCAGTGTCTGGTGGTGCCTCTGCTCCACCTGGCTGCTCTGAGCCGACACTGCAGACTGACGGAGCTCTGCGAGGACGTCTACACCTTCGCCAAAGACCGATTCTTCCCAGGAGAGACCGTGGACGTGGCAGGACGCAATGGGGCCAGGTACTGGGGGGAGGGGACTACCAGGATCATACCAGCTTCTGAAGCTGCTTAACAATCCTCCGTTTTCTACAGTATTTAAAATGTATGTGGAAAACATGACACAACACAGTTGACTCAGTGTGACATCACTTCCTGTGGATGTCATCATCTCTGATGTCATCCACAATAAACTTCTATAAATCCACTCAGAATTCAGAGAGAGCAGAACTTCATGAAGAATCATAGTGATTCAGTCACTCAGTTCAGCTGCTTTTGTTTTGAAGGAACAGGGGCTGATCAGGCAATTTAGATGCTTTTATTTTGAAGGAACGGGCTGATCATGGCAATTCAGATGCTTTTATTTTGAAAGAACAGGATTTAGGCTACATGGAAGCAGATGCAGATTTACAATAATCCCAAAACATGCAGACCATGTCCAAAATCCACACTACACGGATTCAGAACGGGTTTGTAGTGTACAGTGTTTAAACTGGGAAACATGAGACTTGAGTTCTTTCTTCACCATAGACTCACCTTCTTACACAATGTTCTTTATAATATTTATTCTCTTATTATGAATCACGTAGTACCAGAGATTCCATAGATGATATCATACCAGGCTCATGGGGAATGTGGCTTAATCCATTTGTTTGTGATTGTTTTCTAGCAGCTACACTTTGAGTGTTGACTGCAGAGATCCAAAGAGGAGTTCTTCCTGATGCAAAGGGATTTTTGTTCTGAAAATGGTCTCAAATTCTTCTGCTAAAAAGAATTTGCTTCAGGACAGAACAAATGAAAATAGTTTGGTTGCTGGGAGTCACAGTTTCTCCAGCAGCTGGAGGAGCCGATAATGTAATATCTGCCCCGGCTCTTCCCTCCATGAGGTTGAGCATGACACATGGACTCCTTTTGAGTTCCTTGAAATATCTTTCACAATCTTTCCAAAGTCCTGATACTTAAAATCTTGTGGAGCTGATGAGACAAAACGTCAAGTATTTTGTTATTTGTTAAAATTACACTGAAGCAGAACTAAAGATTCTGCACATTCCTCATTTCAACATGAGACAGAATGATCTCCAGATATTCATCATCTATCAAGACAGAAAAATAAAACATATTCTTGTTATATTATGATTTGTCCTTGATATTTTCTTTAAGTGGCTCTAATACACCGTCATGGTGGTGAAACGTCTCCAGATAGTACAGTTTAATATTATAACTTATTATTTAGCTTTGTAATCGAGGTGTGTGTGTGTGTGTGTGTGTGTGTGTGTGTGTGTGTGTGTGTGTGTGTGTGTGTGTGTGTGTGTGTGTGTGTGTGTGTGTGTGTGTGTGTGTGTGTGTGTGTGTGTGTGTGTGTGTGTGTGTGTGTGTGTGTGTGTAGACATGCGTGTGAGATCCTGCAGGTTCATTCTCCTCATTCCAGCGCCAATGGAGCACCGACCACTAATGGCCACAAGAAGCCTGTAGACAGCGACACCATCGTCATCAGTGACAGCGACGATGATAGAAACGCCTTCCAGAGTCCCACAGCTCAGGTCAACGGGTGAGTAGGTCAGAGGTCAAATGTTGTTAGGTCAGAGAGTGAAGGTGAAGAAAAGAGCTGCTTAAAACCTGCAGTGATCCTCGTGTGTGTCAGCAGGAAGAAGAAGAAGCCTCTGAATCCGTCAGTGTTTAAATACACAGTGAGGATGATGAAGGACGAACACAGTGAGCCGTTCACTGTCAAAGTCAATCAGATCAGGTGAGTAGTTCTCAGTCCGGCTGTCTCCACCCGGGTTTCACAGTAGAAGTATCCAGATGATTTGGCTTCGCATTTCCAGTTGGTGTCAGTAAATCAAATTAGGTTTGTAGAAGAAGTGAGTGTGTGATTTTAACATTGTTTACAGTGAGTGTAACCACACAACGTTTATTTGTTCAGTCGCAGGAAGACGACTCTGTCCAGAGAGAGACTGAAGCTGCTCCTCAAACAACACTGTGTCCCTCACAACGGGACCATCGCTCTCAAGGTGAGAACTAGTTCTAAAGGTTCTTCTGTCGGGTCGTCAGAGCTGCTCATTGTGGGAACCTTTTGGATTTCTGTATCATTTTTAAGGTCTTGACCTGAATATGTTAAGTGTCTTGAGATAATGTACATTATGATTTGACCATATACAAATAAAATAGAATATCTCAAGTCGGTCCTCAGGGACTTTCTTCACATTTTTACCCTTAAAGATGAACTGGTCACAGTGACTTCAATGTTAATTCTACTTAATAGACATAAAAGCTAGTTTACTTTTATTAAGTGTGACAGCGTCCATGTTCATCAAATAAAGAGTGTCACTCCTCTGATGCTGCGGTCATAACGTGTCTGAGCAGCAGAGTGTGATCACATGATGTCCTGAAGGTCACTGACAGACGTGTTGACAGACAACCGCTGCTCCCAGATCATTCATGAGAAATGAAGCGTCACAGTTCATTCTCCGAACACGACTTTAAGAATGAAGCAGAGAAATCTAAATGTTACAGATCTCAGTAAGAGCTCTACTGACACTGAGCCGACACTCCTCTTGTAAACTGTCTGGTAACATGGCTGCCACAAGTTAAATACCCAGCTGGAAGATTCCACAGTGTGGCGTTCCTACCAGACATGAGAGGACACGATGGGGTGTGTTCTCCTCGGGCTTCATGAATGACGTGTCTTCCTGTGTCTCAGCCCTCCACAGTGATGAAGTTCCAGCTGTCGGAACAAACCTTCTCTCAGTTCTTCCCTGACGAGCCCCCCCGGTTCCCCTTCAGCCCCCCCTCTAAAGGTGGAGGGCGTGGCTCATCCGGACAGGTGAGTGATGACTGTCACACATCCATACCTCATGCTGTTTCAGCAGGTAGAGCACAAACATATCAACATGCTGGACACTAACAGGAGGGGACTTCATGGTGTTTTATGTTTCCACTGTGTGCAGCTTCCTGTCTTTTGTGTCAAAAGTGTCCATCAATAACAAACAGTCATATGTGATATGACATAATGTAATATAACAGTGTATATAATCTGTAATGTATTTTGTCACAGTTTGTTTCTCTGGCCTCGTACGATAGGTAAAAGATTTGGACTTAATATCTGACTAGTAAAATAAATATAAAGTCACAGATGGAGCCCTGAATATTAAATTAGAGATATTAGAGTTCTTCCTGCAAAGAGAATTGTGAGCCTGTCTCTCGTCTGTCTGTCTGTCTCTCTCTCTGTCTGTCTGTCTGTCTGTCTGTCTCTCTGTCTCTCTCTGTCTCCTGTCTCTCGTCTGTCTGTCTGTCTCTCTCTCTGTCTGTCTGTCTCTCTCTCTGTCTCTCTCTGTCTCCTGTCTGTCTGTCTGTCTGTCTGTCTCTCTCTCTCTCTCTCTCTCTCTGTCTCTCTGTCTCCTGTCTGTCTGTCTGTCTCTCTCTCTCTGTCTCCTGTCTGTCTGTCTGTCTCTCTCTCTCTCTGTCTGTCTGTCTGTCTCTGTCTGTCTGTCTCTCTGTCTCCTGTCTGTCTGTCTGTCTCTCTCTCTCTCTGTCTGTCTGTCTGTCTCTCTGTCTCCTGTCTGTCTGTCTGTCTCTCTCTCTCTCTGTCTGTCTGTCTGTCTGTCTCTCTCTGTCTGTCTCTGACTCGCTCCAGTTTAAATGTTGATTTGAGATTCCTCCACCCTATCAACACTGATCATCACAACGATTTGAGTTTTTCTTCTCAATAAAACAAAGGTGTTTGAATGGAAACGTTTCATTTTGTTCAGTGTCACCGATGAGGTCTCTGTTAGCAGTGATCACAAGTTATATCATCATGTCAACATTCAACGTTATCGCATGTTTTCCTAATATCGTGCAGCTCACATCAACATTTCTCGTGGTTTTAGATGAGTCCGTCTTTGGGGAAGGCGACAGAGGAGAAGCTGAAGCTGCTGCAGCAGAGGAAGGAGATGGCTGCCGCGGCTACGGACAGAGCTCGACTGAAGAAGGAGAAGGAGGAGGTGCAGGAGGCCAAGAGGAGGGAGAAGGAGGACAAGGAGAAGATGAAGGAGGAGCAGAGGAAGAGGTTTGAGGAGGAGAAGCAGAGGAGGAGGGAAGAGAAGGAGCACAGAAAGCTAGAGAAGGAGATGGTGAGTTTTTTTAACTTTGTCTGCTTGTAAAATGAAATCTGAACTTTTTAAGACGGACTGAAATTCACAGGAACGAGAGAAGCTGAAAGAGGAGAAGAAGAAATACGCTGAACGACTGAAAATTTGGAACAAACCCAGAGAAGACATGGAGTGTGAAGACCTGAAGGTTGGGGTTGATGATTAATTACTTAAAGTATTAATGTGAATTTATTGAGTGTCGAATAGAAACTGTAAATCTAGTCATATCTGTAAGTGTTCTCTGAACCTGGAACCATATGTGTTGGTTCTTCCAGGAGCTTCCCAGTCCGGATCCAGTGAGAACTCGTCTTCCGTCAGTACTCTTTGGAGAAGCTCTGATGATTCTGGAGTTCCTGCGAGCCTTCGGGGAAGTCTTTGACCTGAAGGACGAGTTCCCTGATGGGATCTCTCTAGGTTAGAACGTTGTTTCCTCAAAGTCTGCTGAATCAGACTGGACCAGGACCCCGTGGTCCTGCTCTTACATGCCCCTCTTCGACCAAGGTGAACCTGGTGCTAGTGGGTTGGTGCCAAGGCTGGTTCTACTTGATGCCTTTTCCACCAAAGCGGTTCCAAGGGCCTGTAGGAAGCCGAAAACAAGAGCCGCTCACGTCATGGGAAGGATCATCATAACCAATAATACCAAACCAGATAGTTGTGACCACCATTTTTAAAATAGCAGAGCTGCAAAGAATATATATTTAACTATTGGTGCCAAAGCGAAGCAGCAGTGATCTGCGGAGACGTTGATGCTGTGATTGAAGTCGGTGCAAGTGTTGCTGGGAAATCAGAGACGTAGAGTAACAGTGACGTGATGACATGGCTCCAACCTGTGGAAAAGCAAACTGGTTCTTCTTCCTCTTAAAAGTAAAACCAGCACTAACACCAGGTTCACTGTGGTAGAAAAGGTTTAGGTCGGGTTCTATCAACACAGAACCACAGGACCGGACCAAACACTCTGTGGTTCTAGCTGAGCTTGTCTTCACTTTGAACTAAACAGGCTTGGTTGATTCAAAGAGTTTTGTAATGGAGATTTAGGGGTTCATAGATGAACTGGTTCTCCAGCTCTTTTATTTATCTTGGTTCTTAAGTCTGTGGCTGAGTTACTTAATTTGTTCTAAGAGAGGTTCTAAACGGTTCCACCTCTCTGCACAGGTTCTCTAGGTTGTTTTGCTTCTACTTGATATTGTATTGGCTCAAATCATCTAATTGATGTTTTGTCTCCACAGAGGTTTTGGAGGAGGCTCTGGTGGGTTCTGATCCTGAAGGTCCTCTGTGTGAGCTGCTGTTCTTCTTCCTGTCCGCCATCTTTCAGGCTCTGGACGAGGAGCAGGAGGAAGTGACCAAAGACCAGGCTGAAGGTCCGACACACATTTCTGTACCTTTTTTATATGATGACAAGTGAAATTATTATCATTCACTCACACATTCATACCCTCTGATGGCACAACATTGTGCAGTCACTGATTGTGTGTCTATTGTGTACAGATTTGTCGGAGGCCCTGGACGATGACTCTGATCCGACTCAGTCAGCTCTGAGCGCCGTCGCCTCATTGGCCGCAGCGTGGCCCCAGCTTCATCAGGGCTGCAGTCTGAAGCAGCTCGACCTCGACAGCTGCACGCTGTCGGAAATCCTTCGGCTGCACATCCTGGCGTCCGGCGCAGACTGTAACCATGTCAACGCTAAGCTCCGCTACCAGAAGCAGGGCGGGTTCACTCTGATGGACGACCCATGTGTCGAGCTGCGATTGGCTGAGCCGACACTGCTGAAGCGGCTGTCATGCACCGCAGTGTACGACCTGACTCCAGGTTAGCAATCATCGACCAATCAACCAATCGGATTTCGGATTGGTTTTCCTGCTCATAGATCAATACAGATCAGTTTAAACGGGTATCAGTTATTGATTTGTGTGAAGGGGAGAAGCTGAGGATCCTGCAGGCTCTGGTGTTTCTAGATATTGATCAGTTATTGATTTGTGTGAAGGGGAGAAGCTGAGGATCCTGCAGGCTCTGGTGTTTCTAGATATTGATCAGTTATTGATTTGTGTGAAGGGGAGAAGCTGAGGATCCTGCAGGCTCTGGTGGGGAAACTGCTGACGTTGGCGTCCAGCAGAGATGTGATTGAAGACTGTGTGGAGGAGCAGCGAGGAGCTAGACAGGAACTGAGAGAAATCAGAGCTGAACAACACCGCAGAGAGAGAGAGGAGGCTGCACACAGGTAAACACAACACACACACTCACAGGTACACAAAATGTGAAAATATACAACAAATTAAAATTCTTCCTCCTCCTCCTCACCTTTTTAGGGTTCGTCTTCGTAAAGAGGAGAAGTTGAGGGAGCAGGAGCAGAGGCTGAAGGAGAAGGAGGAGAAACTGAGGGAACAGGAGATGAAGGGAAGAGGAGAAACAAACAGGTAGAGACACTATGGAAACAGTGTGAAACTCTTCTTCTTGAGAACAACATTTCTCAAGAGCGTCTCGAGGGAATTTCTCCAAATTTGGTGTAAATGAACGATTATATTTCAGAGGTCAAAGGTCACAGTGGCCTCACTGTAGATGTATTATCTCAGGATCATCTGAAGGCACTGAAACCCTCTGGTTCCGTGGAGGCGTTCAACCACAGGGGGGTAATTGTACAGATGAATAAGAATGGTGCTGAGATTTCCAGTGTCAGTTGTTGAAGTCTCTAAAGATCATCGCTGAAACTTGAAAAATGTCAGTTTGGTAAAAATTGTTGTCACTACATTCCAGTAGTTCAATTGTGGTTGTGGTGAACACATTGTTTCTGTCTGCAGTGAGAAGCAACACACTGAGGATGACGAGGAGCAAAACTCTTCATCCAACAAGAAGACAAAAGGTAAAAAACACATCAAATCTTTCCTCAACTGTTTTCACTCTTTTCCTCTTTATTCTGAGTCATTGTTCTCCTCGCTCCTTCAGCTAAAGACGACCAGAGAGAAAGACAACAGATGAACTCTGACCCCAAACCCCCGTCCTGCCCCCCCACCAGCCTGACAGCAGAGGAGCTGGAGAAGGAGCAGGAGAAGGTCGGAACACGCTGAGTTACATCCTCTGATTATTTGTCTCTTTGAGATAAAGCAGTGTTTCGTCTTTGTTTAGAGGTGATATTACTTTGTCCTGATGTTTTGGTCACGTTGCTTTTACATTTATTCCCTTGTTTTCTTATTCAGACTTTCAGAGCACCTGTCAGTCAGGAGGTTGTGTGTTTTCCACATCCTGGTTCTGTTTGCATATTTAAACATCCTCATCCTGGTTTCAGAAACCTGGACATGATGATACCTTAAATCCTTTACCCCTGACCGAGTGTCTAGAACTAAGTTGCAAACGAGACGTGGTGAAGTTTAAAAACTGGGTTGATGGTGGTTATCTTCAGATGTTCTCTTCTACAAGACCTTATACCGATGCTCTCAGTTAAAAGAACCACAGGTGGAAGACGATCTGAGAGACAACATTGAATGAATGTTGGAAACGTTGGACACAAAAATCTGAAATCAGAAAGCTGTGTCAGAGCGCGTGGTCTGACCGTCCCCATCGTCTCATCTTGCAGGTTCGAGAGCTGCAGGAGCGGATCCTGAAGGCGGCAGCCTGCACCTGCCTGCCTCCTCTGGGCAGAGACCGGCTGTACCGCCGATACTGGCTCCTCCCCTCAGCCTCTGCTCTGTTTGTGGAGGACGACGCGTTCGGCCTGACGGAGGACATGCTGCAGCCGCAGCCAAAACCTGGGCAGGATTCCACTACCAAGATGGAGGAGGACGTCAAAGAAGAACCAGCCGATGGACGGTGGGTCACACAGTTCATTTCTGATGTCTAAAGAATTCCTGTGTTCAGCGTTTGAATAACGACTTAACCTTCCTCCTGTACAGCACTGGCTCAAGCCCCGCCCCTTGCCACACCTGCAGCCTGCCAATCAACCGTCCCATCCAATGGTCTTTCTACAGCTCCATGGAGGAGGTGGATCAGCTGATCGAGGCTCTGAACCCTCGAGGTCACAGAGAGAGCGGCCTGAAGGAGGCGCTGCTGCAGGAGAGAGAGAGGCTGCAACAGCTGCTGCAGAACTGTGACAGGAACAAATACACACACACAGGTAACACACACACACACACACACACACACACCTGTACCATTGTGTATACACCCTATCTTCACCTGTAATCACACACCTGTTCTGTGTGTCCAGATGATCCGGAGTTGTCCACATCTGTCCCAGAATGCATTGCTGCAGCTGAGACTCAGATGGAAGTTCGACTGAGAGACCTGCTGCTGGACATCGAGGACCGCATCCACCAGGGAACTCTGGGAACTCTGAAGGTATGAACACGCCCGCCGATGATCGGAGAACCATATACAGCAGGTGACCTCAGACTCACTTGTCTCACTCTGTCCCCAGGTGATGGACAGACAGGCGTGGCGCTCGGCATTGGAAGCAGGAAACTATGAGCTGCTATGTTCTGACAGCAGAGAGAGCAATGGAGTGAACGAACGAGTGGAGGCCATGGAGGTGAATCCCAACCACCAGAGAGTCAGAGACAGGTAGACGGCACCGGTCCTCAGGGACCAGCTGTTTTTGTTTTCTGCTGCTGTCGTGTTGCTGAGGAGGATTTTGTCTGAAGAGAAGAGGCTCAGACAAAACGCGTCTCCTGCTTCCTGTCTGTGAGTGTTGTGTCTCATGTGTGCGTTGTGTGTCAGACTGCAGGAGCTGAAGTCGGACAGTGTGGCGGCGTGTGGGACCAGCGGCAGTGGGACTCCTCAGGTTGTCAGCAGCACAATACGAATCCTGGCTCAGGTCCTTGCTCACATTGAGCAAGGCATCGAGAGACGCTTCCTCAAATCTCCTCTGGGTGAGTCCGTGCACATCTGGAGGATGTGGTGGTGCCTGAGCTATTAACATTTAGACGCCCCCTTGTGGCCAATGTGTTTTTTACAACTCACTGTACAGGATAACATGTCAATCAACTGCTCCCCCTACAGGTGAGGAAGAGTCAAAGAAAGACCAGAAGATGAAGAAGAACAAGAAGAAAGACGAGGACCAGGCCAGTGATGGTACGACTTTAGATACGATCAACATCTGATCCTCTTTATATACAGTCACTATGGTCTGGATATATGTACTTTGTTCAAACACTTGGGGAGTCGTATAAATATGGTGTCTCTATCAGATGGCAGTGACAGTGGTCGAGTGGTGAAGACGGTGCTGGAGCGGTGGAGGGAGTCTCTTCAGTCCTGCTCCAGTTTGTCTCAGGTCAGAAAACATGCCTCATTTGTTATCTACAGAGAAAGCTCTGTTCTGATTGGCTGTCAGCTTGCAAACTGCTGTGGGATCAACGCGCTGCTGATGTGTGTGTCCAGGTGTTTGTCCACCTGTCCAGTCTCGAGCGAAGTGTCCTCTGGTCTCGCTCCGTCCTCAACGCTCGCTGTCGCATCTGCAGATGCAAAGGGGACGCCGACAACATGCTGCTGTGTGACGGCTGTGACCGAGGACACCACACCCACTGCCTGAGGCCCCGCCTCAAGGTACGGGCCCCTCATCATGCTGATCAAGTTCCTGTTTCCTAATTATCAGTTTGCAGTTTCACCAACAACTACATTTAATTTAAACACCACAATGACAAAGTGACCACCAGGGGACACAGTACAATCCAGTGCACATTGTGCTGGAAGGTTATTATAATGAAGCTGTTTCTATATTAGCGTCTTTAGCAGCACTGACATCACACAGCGTCCTGTTTGTTTGTCTCAGACGGTTCCAGAGGGCGACTGGTTCTGTCCAGACTGTCGACCCAAACAGAGATCTACCCGTGTCCCGTCCCGTCAGCGCTCTTCTGTTGACGAGGAAGAGGAAGAGGAGGAGGAAGAGGAGGAGGAGCAAGAGACTGAGGAGGAAGAGGAGGAGTCAGAAGAGGAGGAGGAGTCGGAGGATGAGGAGGATGACGATGAAGAAGTTGCAGTGAGGTGAGTGGAAATATTCAGATCAGTGAAATCAGAAAGATCAGTGTGACGCTGCAGCTTCTCCGAACCTCAGCAGCACCAAGAGGAATCAGGCCCCGCCCCCTAAAGGCAGGAACCAACAGGCCACACCCAAAGGACAACAGACCACGCCCAGAAACAGCACCATCTCAGCAGGGAAAAACTCATCAGCCTCCAAGTGAGTATCGGTTGTAACTTGCTCTTTGTTCACTAAGGTGCTGACTCCACCTCACCGATTCCATCCTGTTCTCTCATCACAGGTCCTCAGGTAAAAAGGCCACACCCCCTATATCGAAACCCAACGTGGCATCCGGCAGTAAAGCCCCTCCTCGCTCCGGGAGTCGGAACAGCGCCCGTCTGAGCCACGAGATCCTGGCACCAAAAGGCAACACAAAAACCTCACCTGGTCCAAGCGAGACCCGCAAGAGGCAGCCAACAGGTAAACGAGCAGGAAGCTCGTCAGGTTCTGATTATTTCAGTTTCTAATCCTGATCTGAGTCCGATAACAGTCTGTGATGTTCAGATAAAACTGTCTGTGAATCTGACAGTGAACATGTTATTAACATAAAGTCTTTATACACAGTCGCTGCTCGTCTGCTACAGACTGACAACAGCATCATTTCATTATTCGGGCTTTATAATAAAGTGATATTAACTCACTTCATAGATTAATACAATATCAATACATTTTCTTTTTTTCTTGTCAGTTTCAAATTCAGATTTAAATCTGAAACGTTGAACCTTGGTGAGCTAGAACCAGTGGAACGCTTGTGTGTCTCTGAACGTCTCCCCTCTGCTCCTCCACAGACACCACTGCCCCCCCAAAACCCTCCAGACCCGTCCTCACCCCTGCTTCCACCTCCTCCTCCTCCAGTCGACGCTCCTCCGGGAGGAACCACGGCGTCCATGAGCTGTCGGCCTGTGAGCTGCTGACTGTGGAGCTCGTCAGACATGAAGACAGCTGGCCCTTCATGAAGCTGGTGTCCAGGACTCAGGTACACACACACACACACACACACACACACACACACACACACACACACACACACACACACACACACACACACACACACACACACACACACACACACACACACACACACACACACACACACACACACACACACACACACACACACACACACACACACACACACACACACACACACACACACACACTTTCACCGGTCTGTCTCTCTCCACCAGGTGCCTGACTACTATGACATCATCAAGAAGCCGATCGCCCTCAGCACCATCAGAGAGAGA
The DNA here is from genome assembly GCA_026259375.1 of Verasper variegatus. Taxonomy (NCBI): domain Eukaryota; kingdom Metazoa; phylum Chordata; class Actinopteri; order Pleuronectiformes; family Pleuronectidae; genus Verasper; species Verasper variegatus. Next base: position 23,200,288 of record CM048049.1, read on the forward strand.
GTCAACAACTGTGAATACCAGGCAGCAGGTAAAACACACACACACACACACGTCTGGATCTGCATCGACTTAAAAACTCAACATTAACGTGTCACAAATAATTTTTTTGAGAAATTGACTAAAATGTTGAAGAAAAGTTGAGTAAGTTCTTCTCTTTGTCACGAGACCTTATTAATCAGTCAGTGTTTCATTATGTTTCCATGTCAGTGATTATAAAACCCTCAGCTCAGTGAAAGTCTGAGTCTGTTCCCGCCTTCAATCAATCAGGGGATTGGTTTCTCTCAACCAATCAACTCTCTTATATCTGTGTTTTCACAAGAGATTAGACGAAAGGGTCAATTTAAGAAGATTTTAGAAATGAGAAAATGACCTTTTGATCCCAGAGGGTTTGAATCTTCTGCTGTGGAGGGAGATGTTGAAGCACTGGTGGAACACCCACACTCATGGGATTGAGAGAATTGTCTTGATTCAAGTGAAGAAAACTCAAACGTTTCTATGATCGTTGATGCAGAAAACGTGTTGTTTCTGTCTCCAGGTGATTTCATCTCCGACGTGGAGCTGATGTTCTCCAACTGTCTTCAGTATAACCCGCGTCACACGAACGAGGCGAAGGCCGGCAACCGCCTGCAGCAGTTCTTCCACTCGGAGCTCAGCAGACTCTGTCTGTCTGAGCGTGGCTCCGCCCCGCCTGCCAAACGGTCCCGACACTGAACCAAGCGCACCCTCTGACCTCACCGCCGTACACATTCTGATAGGTCCGTGGAGGTGGGCGGGATGTAGAAGATGCAAGTGTTTCCATCCTGATGTACTAACAAGGCGTTGATATTATTGTTGACATAATCGCACCTTCATGACCTCTGACCCCAGAGCACCCGCAGGCCACAGTGTCTTTAAGGAGACTGAAGGGATCACAGGTCATGAAGTTCAAAAGGAACCAAACATTAAATTAATGTTACAACCACAAGCTTGTGTCGATTCAAGCTCACCTGAGACAGGCGTGTTCTGGAAGCTTCGCCCTCTCACCGCTGGATAAAACTTGTAGATTTCCTCCGACCTGCTGACGTTCAAGGTGTTTTTGTCTGGTGTGTGTGGACAGACGTGGACGTGTAGCGCAGGGACATTCCTGTGGTGCTGTAGGACAGTAGAGATAGTAGAGTCCCAGAAAAGCAAAAACCACTCATTAAACTTAAGCTTTGCACTGACAGTAAAAATCAGATCAGGCCGTTTGTGTTTGCTCAGGGACAAAATGTTTGATTTGAGGAATATTTCGTAACAGTGCAGCAGGTTTTCACGCCGCACGGCGGCTTCAGGCTCGTTGTGGACGTCAAAATGTCTCTGGATCGAATGAGACATTTAATTGATGTCAATCAATTGTGACACTTTAATTTTAAAATCCAATCATCACATCGTGTTTGAAAAAGCTTCATTAGCTCCAAAACTAATGAAATCTTCAGTGTCCTCAACAAACCATGTTAATGACACTGCAGGTGTTTCAAAATGGCCAACACTGATTTATTAAAATCTTTACATTGTGTAGACGACGCTTTCAGACAATTTATTCTTAAGAAACCAAAACTGGAAAATCCATTTCCCTGTTTAATTTGATCTTGATTCTGACTGAAATCCTTTATTTTGGAGGTTTGTGTTAAACCAGACGTCCTTCATGCCGTCGTCTTATTGGAGGAAACTCATGAGCCAAATTTGGCTTGTTTCAAACAAGGAAATGAAAATTGGATTTTAAAAGTTTCAGTCACAGTTTGATGACCTTTGACCCGAGTCGCCGTGGCCTCTGTGGATTTGTTGTTTTTGAATTTAGTCGTTTGTTTGGCTGCATTTTTTTAGTTTGTTTTTTTCTGTTGTGTCTGGAGGTGGGGGGGTCAGGCTGTAAAACTACACTGGAGCTGCTGCAGCGCCCCCTACCTCTGTATTTATTTAGTTTCTGTGTTGTCTTTATTTATGACTGATTGATGCTCTCAGCCTCCGGATGATCTCTCACCTGTTTGATGTTCTAATGTAAAAATAAATGGACTTTTTATAACCACCTGCTGCCTGTTGATCCTCACTCACTCACACTCACCTACTCCATTGATCTACTCTAATCTTGACCATAGTTACTATGGGTTAATCCTTTCCTACCTAACCTCAACTCAACCTAAATCTATTCTTAAGCTAAATATATCGAAAGCACCAGTAAAAAGTCATTATGAACAAAGTCCCTGTTCTACAGTGCGGTACAGTAGGTGGCGCTGTGGTGACTTATCCACCACATGTAACATAGCAGCAGCAGAAGCTTTGTGTTTAGGCGAGAAGCGGCACAGTGTTCACTAATGTGAGAAGAATGGTAAATCAAATATCAACGTTCCTACAGAGAACGTTCAAATCATTGTTGCTTCTTATACAGAATCAGACTCGTCTCTGTGAGGAAGATGAGTCTGAGCAACATCAGCCTGGATGGACATGACGTCCCCGAGCTGCCCATCAGGTCTCGTAGAGCAGTTTAATGCACCAAGACCAAGCTGGAGTCCCTCAGAGTCCAGAGACACATCTGTACCTGCTGTTGGTCGCTGACCACAGGATGGGGATTGAAGCACGTGGACATTTTGGGTCACGTTCAACAGGGAAGAGGAGGTTCGGGCCTCAGTCGGAGTAGAACCCTGTGGAACAAGGCAACTCCTGCAGTGAAAAGTGGAAGTCCTGGAAATCCGGCGTCAGGAAGAGGCAGCAAGATGTTCAAAGGCTGTCACTCAAACCAGACAGGCAGTGGATGAAAGGGGAAAACATGGAGGACAGGACGACCACCTGAAGGACCTGTGGGGAATGGAAGCTAGCAGGATAAGCTTCCTGCTTAGGAACCTATGACTTCCTTCCCTCACCTAAGAACATAGAAGATCCATCCTGCCCACTATGCCTCATCCCCACTGGTTGTAAAATAAGTCTCCCCCAAGGCGGGTACACGATGAGACACAACCAGGTACTCTCATGGCAGCAACAATAGACACAAAAAGAGCATCGAACACAGTTCAAAGGACAACTTTAGTCCTTTAGTCCGCTGGAACCGGGACAAAGAGGTTCTCCCAGACTGGGAGATGCTGGTGAACGTGGGCCAGCAGCTCCCAGTCACATGTCACCATGTAACATGGACAATGTCTACGTTGGTGCAGGAGAACATACAAGTGACATTCTCCATCTTGTCCTATGTTCTAAACTGGGACATAGAGGTAATGATGTCTGATCTACTGAACACACACACACACACACACACACCTTTTTCAGGTAACATATATTCCTCATTATGCCAGTACACCTCATATACCATATTTATTGCATGTTGATATGATTTATATATTTTAATATACATACATTAACCTGATCGGAGTTTAAACCCTAAGGTTAGTTTAGGTTAGTTTAAACCCTAACCCAGTGAACACTGTACTAACCCTGCAGCAGTGTGAGGCGGGTACAGTGGACCGGACCGTGCTGAGAGTGTCACAGGTCTGATCCCCGTGTGGCCCCGCCCTCCCTGCTCCTCCTCCGGTCGACCGGCCACATTCCCGCTACCTTCCTCCGTGACAAGCACCGATTTGACGGCGAAGCAGCGGACGAACCCCGGGACAACATGGTAAGAACCTCCGGAGCCGCTCCCCCGGCTCCCCTGTGTCTGTGTAGCGGGCCCGGGTCGCTCCGGCGGCGGGCCCCGCTTCTCCGGAGGACCGTTATGTGGCTCCGCGGGTAGAGTCATGTTGGCTAGCATGGCTGCCGCTCCCGGTGGTTAGCGGCTCTGGCCTCGACACCAACCCCGTTATTCGGTGTGTCGGGTCCAGACAAACCTCTTCCGGCCTCGGGGACTAATGCGGGGACATTAACGGGCTGTTAACACTCGTATTTACCCTCCTAACGGCCCGTAGCCCGGGCCGGGCCGCGCAGGGCCGGACCGGGCCCCAGGCCGTGTGGCTCGGGGCGGCCATCTTACACCGGCTGGCTGCGGGTTACTCAGCTCAGCTGGAGCCAGGACCCGGTCTAACCTGGACCGGGTCACTTACAGGAGCGGGTTAGTTAGTGTGGGTTAGTTCAGAGTCAGAGTCACTGCTGTGTGAAGGCCTGAAGGCTGCATTCACTGGAACTAGTTACGGCAACTAACCAGCCCCAGTAACCAGTCACTGATCAGAAGTATAATAATAATTTAACATTGTGTCTTTATTAAAGTCAAATGAATATTTAGAGTTTTTGTTAGTTGCTCTGACTAAACATACTAGTGATAAGTTAACCAGTAGTACAGAGTATTAGTTACTTCGTTAACTTGTCTCTAAAGTGCATTTAGAACTTTAATGTCACAGAGTTAATGATTTATTCAGATCACATGTTTTATTTGACAGATGGTTAAACTAGTATTTATCCGTTTAGCTTGAATGAGTAAAAAGATCAATGAATTGATCAACTAGTTTCAGATGAGTAGTTTGATCAGCTGATCACAGTCCGATGTGACGTCAGAGAACAACCTGATTCAGTTGAGTTGTGAAGGTTGATTTAGGTTCTAGTTAAGATTCAGAAATTTAGTTTGGATGAAGTCACCAGATATAAATAAACTCATATGAAAGTTGTTTTATTTCACTGAAGAAGTGTCAGAACTTTTCCTTTATTCACTGGAGGATAAAAACAAGAATTGTATCAGGGCTCTTATTGTTTAGAGTTTCCTGTGAAGCTGCTGATCTGTTCTTACTGGAGGATTTATTATTCATGTGTGTTGGTTTGATTCCGGGGAACAAAGCAGGATGCTACAGACCCGTCAGCCTCAGTGTGGATAGGACCAAAGGACCAGGAGGGATGTGGATAATAACACATGAGATATCAACATATTTATACATTAGTGTGAGATTTAAATGACATTTACATGTCTGATGAAGTTTCCCTCTGTTAGCATCAGTCTGTCGTGTCCGTTAGACACGATCAATCCATCGGTTGATAGAAATGAATCACGATGTTAATCATCCGATAATCGTTTCAGGTCGTTTCCTCTCCGAGTCTGAAGCTTCCTGTTTGTTCGTGTTTCGTCTGATCTGTTCGTTCTGGTTTTACTTTGTAATTTAGGGATGAAAGAATTCTGTCTGACAAACGTATGTCCTGTCATCACGAGTGGTCGTCCTCCAACCTGAAGGTCGGCAGTTCGATCCCCAGTCTTCCCCATCTGCATGCCGAAGTGTCCTTGAGCAAGATGCTGAACCCTGAATTGCCCCCCATAGAACAACAAAGTGCTGCTAATAGATCTCTGTATGAATGTGTGTGTGAGTGGGTGAATGTGAAACTACTGTAAAGAGCGTTGAGTCATCAAGACTAGAAAAGTGATATATAAATACAAAACCATTTACCTACGTGGGCGGAGTCTACCTATGCTATTGTCAGGTGGGGGGGGGGTGTTAGTCTTTCTGTTTGAATGGAGGAAATAAATGAAGCTTCATCAGGTTGCCATGGTAACATGATGATGTATCACTACCAGCATCAGCCCCTTCAGGCGCAGTACTGCTCAGTACTACAGTACTGCACAGTACTGCACAGTACTCTACAGTACTGCACAGTACTGCACAGTACTGCACAGTACTCTACAGTACTGCACAGTACTGCACAGTACTCCACATTAGTTCAAATGCACCAACTGAACATCCTCGTGGTTCTAACATTATATCATCGGAGGTGAAGAAGCTGCTTCCTCTTCTTCTTCTTCTTCTTCTTCTCTTGTTTAATTCTGTCTCTACTTCCTGTGATTGGTCCAAAAGTCCAAACTATCCAACAAAGTGTTTTCACTGCAAACCAACAGAACCAGGTTCAGTCCAGACCCAGACCCAGAACTCCTCTCCTGGTATTTAGGTTCAGTCTGAACCTAAATACTAAATACCAGAACTGAGTCCTGAGTCACTTCTCGTCACCAGCTCCAGCTTCTGGGGAAACATCAGCACTTTGAACCAGGACCTCAGCTTCTGTCCTTATCGACCTGTCGGCTCGTTTCCCTGTGAATCGTCTGATCTGGGAAAAGGTCAGAGAATCGAATGTGTGCAGGTGACGTCTGGATTTAGATTCAGACTGAAAGGAAAAACTTTATCTGTTGCCACAATGACATAAATGATCATCAGAATAGTTTCAGATTGTTTCTCTGACAGATCTTTGCACACGTCATCGAGGGCTGAGACTTCATTATTGCTCTTTAACAGCGGTGATGTCACTAATCAGCTGATTCATCAGCTGTTTGTCCATCTGCTTATTTTAGTATTTCAAAAGATTCAGTTTATGGTGATATTGTCTGACGTTTTTTCAACTGACCCAAAACCCTGTAATTATTCATTTTACCAGGATTTAAGAAATACCATCTTTCCAGAGAGTCTGAAAATATTTGGCCTCTTTTTTGCAATTGATGAAATGGAACTTGATTGACACAATTTAATTATTCAAACGACTAATACAGGATAAAGAAATCGTTATATTCAGCTCTACTTGGCATCGCACACATTAATAGTGACAATTCTTTTGGATGAAGACTTGGATGGAATAAATGACTTGAATAAATCATCCATCATCACATTAATTAGCAGCTAATGTTGAGTCGTGGGACTCCTGGTGGCAGCAGAGGCCGAGGATCAGAGGTTTCAATGGATCAGCTGAGGTGTGTTAGTCCAGCGGGAGTCAGCTGATTCATTTAAAGGAACATTCTGTGAAACGGGACCGTCTCTGTTCATACTGTGTCACAGATGGAAGATTTACCACAACAACTTCTCACAGGAGCCGATGATGTTCTCACTTTTACTTTCCTCTCGTGTTTTAATACGTTTTCAGTGAATCTAAAAGTTCTGCATTAACAGAGGTCAGAGGTCAGTTCTAAAAACCTGCTGACTCATGCTGCTGTTACTGTGTCACGCTCTGACAGCCAATCACAGGCACTGGGCTCCCCCCTCAGAGCTGTGAACTCTCCGAGTGATTTCCACATCTGTAAATAACAAACATTACAAACAGGAAAGATGCAGAGTGAAGTGGAGTTGATGAAGTCACACAGACGTGTCCTGAACATGAAGTATTGTTTCAGAATGCTGAGTCATCACATTGGACAGTAAACCAAGTGGGGCTGTGGCTTCCCCTCCACTGTCTAGGATGGTATTATTACTTCCTGTGATGTCATTTCCTGCAGCATCTTCAAACGTCTTTAAAATCTGAAGCTAAAAGGTTCTGTGAGTTATTAAACCATAATAAACAATAAAAGTACTGAACGTATGTTAGAGATCTGACATGTTTATTCATCAGTAAACACTGAAACATTGATCCTATAGATTCTAAATATAGAAACATGAACTAAATATGGTATGTGTCCTTTGTAGGCGTCAGGTGTGACAGTGAACGATGAGGTCATCAGAGTGTTTAACGACATGAAGGTGAGGAAGTCTTCGACCCTCGATGAGGTGAAGAAGAGGAAGAAGGCGGTTCTGTTCTGTCTGAGCGAGGACAAGAAGAAGATCATCGTGGAGGAGGGGAGGCAGATCCTGGTGGGGGACATCGGAGAGACCGTGGAAGACCCCTACGCCTCCTTCGTCAGTCTCCTCCCCCCCAACGACTGCAGATACGGCCTGTATGACGCCACCTACGAGACCAAGGAGTCCAAGAAGGAGGACCTCGTCTTCATCTTCTGGTACAGTGCTCTTCTTCGCTCCAGGACCAGACTCTGATCCATCGATCAGCTCATTGTGTTACAGTTTCAGTCGCGATCTGATTACAACACAGTCATTGACCTTATTGATCAGAGCCGACAGGGACGAGGTCCTGTTCAGGACTTGGGGTGTATCTTCTGTGTCAGCTCTGTGATTGGGCGTACTCTGAGAGTCTAATGCCCAGTTTGAATTCAACATATTTCTGCTCATCAGACCATCTGAAGTTTCAGCAGAGAGCTCCTCTCGTCCCTCTTGATCAGTAAAGTTAGTCAGTTATGTTAAGTTGTTTTGCTACGAAAATGCAGGAAGCTAACGAGCAAAGCCGTCCTGAGCGGAACGATCACCAGAGTGGAAACGTTTTGTGTTTGAGCAGTTGTAAGGTGCAGGGATTTGAAGACATTCGAACAAGTTGCCGTGTTGAACCAGTAACACAACAACACAATATCCACCATTTATTTCACCCACAAAGAACATGCACACGACCACTGTTCTCTTGCGTTGTGTTCTTCCTCAGGGCTCCGGATGGGGCTTCAATGAAGAGTAAGATGATCTACGCCAGCTCTAAAGATGCCATCAAGAAGAAGTTTACAGGTGAGTCTTCACCTGCTGAGGTCCAACACAAAGATCCTCCTGTGAGGCGGTGTCTCACTCGGTGTCTCAGCTCCTTCAGGATCTTTGTAGCTCAGATGTGATTTGTAGTTTGGCTGTGATGAATGTTGAGTTCAGGTGCGTCTGGTCCTGTGTGTGTCCCTGAGCCTCAGTGACCTCAGGTGTGTCTCCTCAGGTATCAAACACGAGTGGCAGGTGAACGGGTTGGACGACATCCAGGACCGCGCCACGCTGGCTGAGAAGCTGGCCGGTAACATGGTGGTGTCTCTGGAGGGCAAGCCGCTGTGATGTCGCGACAGTGAGCCGAGCGGAGCCAAGCCAACCGCCGTGCCATCCGGACCGAAGCACCTGACCCCACCTGAACACCGCCGCTTCACCCAGCAGCTTGCTCTGTCTGTATTCATGTCCTGAAGGAGTTAGTGTCTTTAGGCCTTGTTCTTGTTTTTTGTTCTTTTTGCTTTTTTCCAACATGAAGGAGATCTCATTAACATAATAACGATATGCAAACACCTCCCAGTTTGTTGCCACATGACTCTGTTCACCTGGCAGAAAAAAACAAATTGACCTGCTACCAAACCCAGGAAGGCTGTCTCTCTCTCACAGCCAGAGTTTTGCCAAAAAGTCGATGTGAAGGAAGCAGCCGCATGCTCGGAGGCGAGCAACGCAACACGCCGCCAAGCTCCGCCTCCTGCAGCACACGCGTTTTTACATATGACTTTATTTATTATTGTAAAGTGTTGTTTCTTCTCCAGTATGTTCACACCAGGCAGACACATTGTTAGACTATGCATCCAGAAGAGAAGATTATCCAGCACTTTGTGTTGAAACACTACAGCTTGAGACAGAAAAGATCCTGACGTTAAATTCTCTGTATTTATGTCACCACGTAACGTTTGTTTACCTCAGTTTTCATTCCTGTCAGACTCGCGTCATTCTAGCTGTTGGTCGCCGCTTTACTTTCAGTTTGAATGTAACTGTCACGCCAGAGTTAGAGTGCACTTTTATTTTGTAAAGAAACACTACAGGAAGCAGATTTGACCCCAGCAGAGAGACGACCCCACAACAACAACAACAACACAACGACATCTGGAGCCTTAAAGTGGAACGTTGTTTCTGAGATCACAGGAAGCCACTTTGCAATAAAAGCCTGTGGCAGATCTGATGATGCCTCCTCTCGTCTCTGCTTCCACCAATCAGAGAGCTTCCTCCCGCAGGTCGCCCGCCTGCTGCACAGACGTTCCACGCAAACAGCCGTCGGCCACGTTCTGTTCTCCGTGGACTCATGAGTGAAAACATTCAGTAACACCGAGAACTTGCAGAACCTCAGTAGAACCTCTGTGATGTGTTGGAACCATTTTGACCTGAGTAGAACTCGTGTAGCTCATTGGAACCAGATATAACTGGAAAACAGAAGAGAACCATTATGACTCCAGTAGAACCTTGGTACATCTATTGTGAATTTGATAGAACAGGTACTGTCAAGCAGACCATAACAATAACATTCATTCAGTAGAAAGCCAATAGAACCAACACAGCATCAGAACTTCAGTGCTTAAACATTCAGTAGAATTCCATTTAAATTATTTGCATTGGTTCTAAATGAGGTTCCAGTGAGGAACCTCATTTAGAACCACAATGACAAAAGCAGAATCTCATCAGATCTGCTAACAAACTCATAACCTTGTTAGAATCTCAGAATTAGAAACAGGTTCAGTAGAACCACAGAACCACGACAAACATAATAGTTCAGCCATAGCAGACGCCCATTAGAACCAGAATGTTCCCAATAAAACCAGTATGACCTGAAGAGGTGAACTGTAGACATGACAAACTGAAGAACCCTGCAAGAAAGATGGATTCACAAAACATTGAATACACAAAACAACCTGGTTGTCTCAGACTCATTTCCTGAATCAGCTCTGGTTCTTGAACTGGTTCTGTTCAGAACTCATGGATCTTTGGAGCTGTCCAGTGAGGCAGCGCTGGTCTCCACCAGGTTTTAGTGGAAACATTGTTATTCAGGATGTGTGATCAGCGGAGGTCGTGGCAAAGGTCACACTTGAAACGATTGAAAGTAGTTTTTCATCTTGTGTGTCTGATTGTTAGAACAGAGTCATCCTGCTGCTATTCTCTCCAGAACCACAGAACCTGAAGTTCTAGACAGGACCCCAAAGTTCCCAGAGATCCTCCAGGTTCCAGGTCGAATAGTTGATGCACATGAAAAACATTTTGAAACATCAACATCACAGCTGCAGCAACTGGACGTATATTGTTGTGATTGGGGGGGGGTTAGATCCAACAAGAGAAAATCACCATCAGGTCTTGGTTATTCAGGACCACTTTATAGACCTAAAGTCTAAAGTGGTCTGATAGACCAGGTCCAAACCTGTAACTGGTCTAAAGTTAGTTCAGGGGAATTTCACTGTGAATTTCTGCCCTTAAAAGGTCAGAAAATATCCAGTGAGTCCACTGGGACTCAGACCAGAACCAGGTTTACCACTGGGACTCAGACCAGAACCAGGTTTACCTCTGTGACTCAGCAGGTTCTGCTGCAGTTTCATCAGAAGTGAGTAGAAACAGACGGTGGAAGGCTGCTGACGCACTGATCAGCTCCGGAGAATCTGATCCTCCTGCTGCTATTTCTGGACCACACATGCTCCAGGGTCCTGTCAGCAGCGTCCACACAAGGACAGAGTGGAGACGAGCTGCATGACGACTGCACGACACCAGAGCAGCTGCAGAGGAACCGAGTCACACAGCATGACACAACACATTGTGTGTCAGGAACCATTTAGAAAATCCAATCATATGAATGTCGGAATGATTCGTGTGTTTAATTATAACTAATGTTCTGGAACTGAGGTTGTGTGAAATCAGAGAAAAAGTAGAACCTAGTAGAGTTCACACCTTCATCAACAAGTGAATTCAGCTGATTGCCATCTGACCGAGGGAAACTTTGAGTAAACACTGGGTGAATCATGGTTCATGAGTCAGGTGGTTTAGATAAGTTAAGATAAGTTGAGTTGAGATGGGATAACCAAACTTAACTGATCTAAAGTGACATGTTGACTGGTAGTGACTAGTGGCAGCTGGTGGTGGATCCTGATCGTGGTGGATCCTGATCGAGGTGGATCCTGATCGAGGACTATGATCACAACAAGATGCTTGATATATAACACGTCTCCTCAGATACTCGACCATCACTGACAATAATCCATCAGTTCATTGACCTTCAGTTCTGCTACAAAGTGTTTATTCTAATCAAAGCTGTAAATACTCTGATCTTTCTGATGTTCTCTGTTCCACGGGACATCTCTTCACTAGTGTCCGTCCTGGGAGACGGATCCTCACGTGTCTCTGAGGTTTCTACCTTCTTTACCTGTTAGAGGTTTTAGTAGTTTGACTCTTGTTGAGGACAGAGGACGTCTCACCTTGTTAAAGCCTCTGAGACAAACTGGGATTTGTGAATATGAGACTATACTAATAAAATGTGATTGATTGATTGACTAACGAGTCACACAAGACAATAGAAAAAACATAAGAATACAAATATAGAATACATATAATACTATATAATAAAACTGTAATATAATATATAACATTAATCTTTCAGCACAGACATAAATATTATTAGTAGAGAAACATATTTAAGTCCAGTGGTTCAGGACCAGTAGAAAGATGAGGATGTTACTCAATGTTTTATAACAGGAGATATTAAAATATGACTGAACTACTTTTCCTTCCAGGGAAAAGCTCCTCCCACAATGACCTGACTATGACCTTTGGTAACTCCATGGTAACCCTAGACGGTGGAACCAGCTCCACATGGACATCAGGACAGGAAGTCCTCACATCTTCCTCCAGACTGAAGACACACTTCTTCAGACCACACCTTGAATAAATAAAACAAAACATTATATTTAGTAGCACTTCCATGTAGAACTTTGTAGTTTGGCTTTCTTGAAAAAATAGTACTTTCTTGATTCTTGTTGTTCTGGTTTGTTCCTCATGGTTCCTCACTTATTGTCAGCTCCATGAACTGTAAAATAAACATGTGGACATCATGAGATCATGTGTGATTATTGATTATTGTGAGTAAATGATTGTAAACATAAGACTGTTATTGTGGAGGCTCCAGCTTCTCCTCAGTGACTCTCTGAACCTGATGATTTTACTGACGGTTTCGATTTTCTCTTTAATAAACATTCAAACAGAAAAAGGTTTCTTTATGGTTTGTCTTTAGTTCACTAAAGACTCCATTACCCAGGATTCCCCTGAGTTCGGCCAGCAGAGTTCTGTCTCCCCCTGCTGGTCACTGAATGTTAGAACATTTAATATCAGCACAATTTTCTTTTCACTTTAAAAAATAGTTTATTTTTTAATATTTATTTACAATTGGATATGTATTCATATTTATATCAAACTTCTATTTAGATTTTATTCGTGAATCCTTTATTTTATTTCATGACGTCAGGCCGTGATGACGTCTCACCACTTCCTGTCTCCACCCGTTGGCAGCCATGATGGTGGGTTCACTGCTTCTGCTCCTCTGCTTCTTCTGTATCTTGTCTTCTGTGTTCCGGGTGTGTAATGGCGGCCCCGGTGCTCCGGTGCCCCGGTGCCCCGGTGCTCCGGTGCCCCGGTGCTCCCTGCGCTGTGTCGGTGAACTAACGGCTCTGTGCTCTCTGTGTGTCCGCAGCAGGAAGGACTGGACGACGGACCCGATTTCCTCTCCGAGGAGGACCGGGGGGTGAGTGCTCTGTTTACCTGTCTGTCCCTCCCTCTGTCTGTCTACATGTCTGTCCCTCTGTCTGTCTGTCCTCCTGTCCCTCCCTCTGTCTGTCCTCCTGTCTGTCCCTCTGTCTGTTTACCCGTCTGTCCTCCTGTCTGTTTACCTGTCTGTCCTCCTGTCTGTTTACCCGTCTGTCCTCCTGTCCACCTGTCTGTCTGGGTTCTGCTTGGCTAAAGTTGCTTGTTAGCTTTGTAGCCTGGTTAGTGGCCTCAGCTAATTTTAGCTCCATGCTAACAGTGTTAGCCTCAATCAGCTGTTGTCTCACACCTGAGGAGCGTTAGCCTCAGCTGCTACACCTGGCTAACGGCTAACGGCTAACCAGCAGCTAACGAGCTTAGTCAAAACCCCACATCTCTCTCTCTCTCTCTCTCTCTCTCTCTCTCTCTGTCTCTGTCTCTCTCTCTCTCTCTCTGTCTCTCTCTCTCTCTCTCTCTCTCGCTCTCTGTCTCTCTCTGTCTCTGTCTCTCTGTCTCTGTCTCTCTCTCTCTCTCTCTCTCTCTCGCTCTCTGTCTCTCTCTGTCTCTGTCTCTCTCTCTCTCTCTCTCTGTCTCTGTCTCTCTCTCTCTGTCTCTCTCTGTCTCTGTCTCTCTCTGTCTCTCTCTCTCTCTGTCTCTGTCTCTGTCTCTCTCTCTCTCTCTCTGTCTCTCTCTCTGTCTCTGTCTCTGTCTCTGTCTCTCTCTCTCTCTCTGTCTCTGTCTCTCTCTCTCTCTCTGTCTCTGTCTCTCTCTCTCTCTCTCTCTCTCTCTGTCTCTGTCTCTCTCTCTGTCTCTCTCTGTCTCTCTCTCTGTCTCTCTGTCTCTAAAACAAGAAAACCATAACATACTCAGAAATCATTCATTAACACTTTTTAATAAAGGAACGTTTGAGCAGGTTTTGAAGATGAGGCGGAGCCTAAATGATGGTTTTAAGTAGTGGGGCCCTCAAGGGCCTCAGGTCGAGCATCCCCCCCCCCCCCCCCCCCCCCCCATAGATCAGTAGATTGACAATACAAACGTGTGTGAGAGACCCTGGTGATTACATCATCGATCATGAAACAACGTCATCTGGTGGAAAAATGGGTTTGAATACTTTTTAGGTAAAAAAACATTGAATGACCAGTTTGTGCTCTGATGTCATCACCACATTCATCTGGTGACGTCATAAAAAGAAACGAGTCATCAGAAGCACACGTTTCTTTATCCTCACGATAATTCAGATGTTTTTGATCAGGATAAGAAGGAGTAGAATCACCAGAGAGAGAAGACGAAGACGTGATTCCCTCCTCTCGCCGCCATTTGACTTCCTGTCAAAGCCTTGAGCGCAATGCATGATGGTTTATAGTATATTTTGATCGGTTGTACACTACTTTTCACAATAGATGTGTGATGTATCTTCTCTGGACTCCACGTGTCTGAATGTGGTTCTCATGATATTGAGCATGTGACCGGTTATTAAATAGGGTGTGGTGCATTATGGGACATGTGGTCTTTGTTCTCCTGCAGCCGCGGGCAGTGAACGTGGATCTGCAGACGGACGCCACGCTGCAGGTCGACATCTCCGACGCCCTGAGTGAGAGAGACAAGGTCAAGTTCACCGTCCACACCAAGGTGAGGGGGCGGGGTCTGAACATGGTGGAGGGAGGGGTTTGTGTCCATCGACATCAGATGAGGTTTCACGAGGAGCCCCGCCCACTAACGCTGTAACGGTTGTAACTAATATATATATATATACACACACACACACACACACACACACACACACACACACACACACACACACACACACACACACACACACACACACACACACGTGTCAGACTTCAGTTCCGGTCTGAAAACTACTTTTGAAATTTCAAATGAGTCTGACAGGGTGATGCACATTTTGTTTCCCCAGAGCACGCTCCCTAACTTCAAGCAGAACGAGTTCTCAGTGGTTCGACAGCACGAGGAGTTCATCTGGCTGCACGACTCGTTTGTGGAGAATGAAGACTACGCAGGATACATCGTAAGAAACACAGCACACACACACAAACCGGTGCAACAAGATGACGACACAGTGAGAGCACAGAGCAGCTGGTTCAGCTCAGAAAGACTTTTTTAAAAACACATTTTTACTGTGGACACACAAACATCACGTTCAGCCAGTTTATTCTCATGTTGGTCAGTAACTCAAGTTGTAAACAAACTTCAACTGTTATTGGACCAGCGTTGCTCCTCAGAAGGTTCCACTTGTTGTGAAGTCGTTGTTCAGACTTCTGTCTTCATGATAACAAGATGGAGGCTGAAAACAGCAGCTCGTATTAATGACTCCTCTTTTTAATATTCACATTATGACAAACTGAAGGGACAAAGTAACATTTGACATGTTCACATTAAATCTTCTATTCACAGCTGATTGTAAAATTACATTCATTGGTTTGTAAATAGGTTGAAATTTAAATACGAGTTTGGAGCTGGATCATTTTACTGTGTTTAATTTAGTGCTCAATTATTGCATTTGGATCAGGTTTTATTTGTTTGCTTCCTGTCTGACTCTTGTTGATGTTGTTGTAGATCCCCCCTGCCCCCCCCAGACCAGACTTTGATGCGTCCAGGGAGAAGCTGCAGAAGCTGGGGGAGGGAGAAGGATCCATGACCAAGGAGGAGTTCACCAAGATGAAGCAGGAGCTGGAGGCGTGAGTTACCTTGAACTAGCTAAGGCTACGTCAGCATGACTCCAGAGAGTAGAGTCGCTGAAACAGAGAAGTTTGTAAACGCTGCTGGTTCAGTTTTAGTTTCAAAAATCCGGTACTGCGTTTTTTCTGTCACGACGTAGCCTTCTCTGATTGGTCTCCTGTCACATGACCTCCTTCACTCACGCATCAGCCTCAGCTACCGGAGTAGAACAACATGGAGAATCAATCACCAGAGTTACTGAGCCTGCTGTTCAGTTACTTTCTGTATTTGACATGTAGGAGATGAGATGTTATTCAGGAAATCTGTGTTCCTCTACGTGTGCAGTGTCCATGTCTGTGTAGAAATACAGCGCTGACCAGTGAGTGGTCTTTGGACGGGGATTAAAACTGATATGAAGCCAAACTCTCTGAAACTAATGCTACTAACTCATAGTATGGATGAAGCCTAACTTACTAATAAGGTAACAGCACCACACTGACCGCTGTGTGGTTTCACTCAGAGAGTACCTGGCCATCTTTAAGAAGACAGTCGCCATGCACGAGGTCTTCCTGTGCCGTGTGGCGGCTCATCCTGTCCTTAGGAAGGACCTCAACTTCCACGTCTTCTTGGAGTACAACCAGGATGTGAGTAACTCTCCACACACACAGACACACTCTGTAGACTGAATCTCTCCTTGGACTCTGTTGTGTGTCCTGATGTTTGTGTCTGTGCTCACACAGCTAAGTGTTATTGTAGCGGTTTACTGTGCAGCATGAGTTAACCACATGGTCACAGCTAGTTAACTTTGCTAGCAGCAGCTCTCTTGTCTCTCTGATGAAGCGGTCGGGCTAACGTTAGCTTTTTAGAACTGTTTTTATGACGGTCAGCTTTGTGAGGACACTGGTCTTTAGGGGGCGCTGCAGGAGAAATAAAGCTGCGTGTTCCTGTCTGTAGACAGAACGTGTTCTGTTCCGCTTCCCAAACCGGAAAAGTTGCTTCCTAGCTGTTGGTGGAGATGTGAGCTCGACTGGGTGATGTTCTAGTTAAAGATGGTTTGGTTATTTATATTCATATGACCTTTGACCTCTCCTTTCCAACAGCTGAGTGTTCGAGGGAAGAATAAGAAGGAGAAACTGGAGGATTTCTTTAAGAACGTGGTGAAATCAGCTGATGGTGTCCTGGTGGCCGGAGTCAAGGTGACAAATGCAAAACCTGGAGTTCAGGGGTTCCACCTGAGCTGTGTCATCTCACTTCTGTTCTCATTTGTTTTCCTGTGTTTCAGGACGTTGATGATTTCTTTGAGCACGAGAAGACGTTTCTGTTAGAATATCACAACCGAGTGAAAGACGCCTCGGCCAAATCCGACAGAATGATTCGCTCACACAAAAGTAAGAATCAATTCATAACATATAGAAAATTTAAATGAGCATTTTCACGACAGTTTGCAGGTGTGGGTGCAGGGTTCCTGGGTAATTTGACCATACTTACATTATGTTTGATTTAACGTGTGTTCAGACGCTGCAGATGACATCAACAGAATCGCTTCGTCTCTCTACACATTAGGAACGCAGGACTCCACAGACCTCTGCAAGTACGAACTGCAGCAAACGCTCAAGTGTTTGAACGTCATTATGACACTTTGTGTTTGTGAAGTTGTTAAGTAACTGTGTCGTGTTTCTTCTGTTTCAGGTTCTTTTTGAAAGTGTCAGAGCTGTTTGAGAAAACGAGGGTATGTTTGTTTTCACATCTCTGATGATCAGTCTGTGGCTGCGTCCACACAACTACCCATGAGTTTTAAAACTCATCACTTTTGCTGTGGTTACGCGTGATGGAGTTTTCCAGCCTCTAAATCATGACGTGTGTAAACGCTGCTGGTCTCGTTTTAGTTTGAACAAACCAGCCGCCGTGTTTTGGTAGTTCACCTGTTCTTCAGCTTCTGTCTGTTGTTTCCTTTCAGAAAATTGAAGCTCGAGTCGCAGCAGATGAAGACCTGAAGCTCGCCGACCTCCTGAAATATTACCTGAGAGAGTCGCAGGCTGCAAAGGTCAGTGTGCTCACCGCTGCAGCCTCAGTCCAGAGTTATTCTGTCGACAAACCTCGGCCTCAACCAACGGTCATTTTTAAGTTTCCGCTCTGGTGACACCCAGTGGTCAGAGGCAGTATGTTTTCAGGTTGTCTGTCTGGCCGTTTCATTCTTGTGAACCACTTAGAATTTCTTCAAACTTGGTACAAATGTTCACTCTGACTCACGGTTTAACTGATTAGGCGGTCAAAGGTCACTGTGACCTCACAAAACATGTCTTTGGCCTCATCAACATAATATCTCTAGTCTTCTTCTGGAATTTCTTTACATTTGTACCAGTCGTCACTTGGACTCAGAGATGAACTAATTAAAAATCATGGTCTGTTATTATCAGTATGACGAGGAAAATGAATATTAATGATGTGATCCGCTGCAGGACCTGTTGTACCGGAGGAGCCGGGCCCTGGTAGACTACGAGAACGCTAACAAGGCTCTGGATAAAGCACGAGCCAAAAACAGAGACGTCCTGCAGGCCGAGACCAGCCAGCAGCTCTGCTGCCACAAGTTTGAGAAGATCTCTGAGTCCGCCAAGCAAGGTGTGATCCAGATCCTGGTTGTTCCTGCAGACCCTGTGTCAGCAGTTTGTACTGGAGATGTTCCAATACCTTCCGAAATGTCGGGTTGGGCGTCAGCAAGTACATCAATCTATGTATGGCTCTGACGCCCTGTCTCGTGTGTGTGTGTGTGTGTGTGTGTGTGTGTGTGTGTGTGTGTGTGTGTGTGTGTGTGTGTGTGTGTGTGTGTGTGTGTGTGTGTGTGTGTGTGTGTGTGTGTGTGTGTGTGTGCGCGCGCAACTACATGAAATATTTCACACAGGAAGTGAAATGAAGACGTGTAGTGTTCGACAGACTTCAGTTTCCATGGATGGAGCTAGTGTTTATTTTTCAAAAGATTTAATCTGAGTCACATACAACATTGATAGTATCATCACTTTATACAGGGTTATTAACATACAGCTGCTAAAATACCTTCTGTAAGTTATTTCTTTGAATGCACTGGTAGTAGCGGGAATCGAACCCGGGCTGCAAAGGCTTGCAGCTCTTTGCTGCGTGTCACCCCCACTCTCTCTCTGACCTGTCAAACAAAGGCTTAAAATACCCCCAAAATATATATGCTTTAAATTCACTGGTCAGATCAGTGATACCAGATGTTACTCACAATCCAACTATGACAATCAGAGCTTCACTGGTAACACACACACACACACACACACACACACACACACACACACACACACACACACACACACACACACACACACACACACACACACACACACACACACACACATTTCTCTGATACTGACGCTGGATTTTTGTTGCCTGCAGAGCTCGTAGACTTTAAAACGAGACGAGTGGCGGCGTTCAGGAAGAACCTGGTGGAGCTGGCAGAGCTGGAGCTCAAACACGCCAAGGTACCTGCTGAAGGGACAGTCCAACATCTCAGTCACATCACACCATAGTTAGGGGGGGGGCACTCACATGTAAGGTGAAGATGACATCACAACTTTGGGCTTTTTAACTTTGCAGAAGTTTTACTTTCACAGAAACAGTAAAAAACATTGTCTGTCTCCTGATGAGTTCACCTCAGATAGAAAGATTTCAGAGTTCAGTTCACTTAAAAAACTAAGTTACCGAACAACATGAACTTTACAGAAAGTTACGGAACAGCAGTGAAAGTCTCACAATGAGCTTGAATGGTTCAGTTTGTTCATGTGCTCACCTGTGTCCCGCCCCCTCTCACCTGCAGGGGAACCTCCAGCTGGTGCAGAGCTGCCTGGGGATCCTGAAAGGTAACACCTAACTGTACGACCCCGGACACCCAATCACACACCCCCATCGCCCTGCCCCCTCCCATCACCAACTGTGGGGCGGAGCCTGGACGAAGGGACAGGATAACGCTGAGAACTCTGGACCAGAGAGAGAGAGAGAGAGAGAGAGAAAGAAAGAGGGTTAAACTGTGACAGGACGTCTGTTATCTTCATCACTAACAACCACTGCCCTCCTCATCCTCATCCTCATCCTCATCTTCATCTTCCTCCTCCTCTTCATCCTCCTCATTGTCTCCTCCCACAGGTCCAGTATCTGGTCAGTGTGGTTCTGTCTGTCCTGAGAATTTGAATGTGGCTGACTATGATTGATCCGTATCAATGATTCCTTATTGGTGCTGATCAGTGTCACAACAGTTTTCCTCAGTTAAATGTCTGAACACAAAGTTTGATTGAATTCAGTGGAGCTGAAGCAGAACAGACGTAAACTGCTCTTCACCTCATGTTGACTAGAACGTATCTTGTAATCACCTTTTCATCATCAGGAGCACTAGAGCCACGGTGAAGAAACTAAATCTGATCTGTTGAGAATAAGTTTGTAATTTTATGAGAAAAAAGTCATAATTCTACAAGAATTAAGAAAAGATAAATACATTTTTAGCAAATAGCCATGAAGTAGAACTCATTTTCACACAGAGACTGATCCTCTGATATTCACCATCTAACAGCGCACGTGGGGGACATGTCCGAGGGGACGGTGTAGGAGGGGACGGACTGCGAGGGGGACGTGTAGGAGGGGACGTTGTGCGAGGGGACGGTCTTCGAGGGGACGGTCTGCGAGGGGGACGGTGTTCGAGGGGATGATTTGATGTAAACTCACTCAAAATATTTGAGTGATATTTGAATAAGTGCAGAATTCTGTCTCCTCTGATCATCTCTGATGCAGTGTCACTCCTCATCTTCCCCTTCATCCTCATCTTCCCCTTCATGCGTGAAGTGTGTGTGTGTGTATGTCTCTGTGTCTCTCTCGCTCGCACTCTCTCACTTTCTGTGTGTTTGTTGGGGTTGTTTTATTGTGAAGGTGAACTTCCTGTGCTGCTGTGTTTTGGGTCCAGCTCTCAGTTTCTGTTCTTATTCAAGTAAAATATCACAAAATAAAATATGAATATGTACATGTTTGTTTTAGTTACTAATGAACGCTAATCATCTTCTTCATCTTCACTAACTGTAGCTTCTGTTGATTTTCTCTGAGTCCGATGTTTTCTTGTTGTTCTGTTGAGGGCGGGGCTTCGGTCAGTTTTGCCTTAACATCGATCAGTTGCTCTGTTTGATTTTTCATAAGTTTTAAAAATTGAAAACTGTTTTTGTCCCTGGTTCTTTTTTTAAATGCACTGTACATGAATGTTTTTCATTCTTGTGTGACCAAAGCTTCCATTTACTGATTGAAGATGAAGAAGTGATGAAACAGAAATAAAATGAAAGAAGAACAAAAAGAACATTTGAGTTGTTTCCTATCGGAGCAGGTCCGTGACACGCGCTGCTCAAACAGAGACAATAAACTTTACCGACACTTTTCTCAAGAGTCTGTTTTTTGGGACCATTGGACAGAAAGTGTCCAGAAAATATCACCTGGACATGTTGTGTAGTTGGTGTTTGTGAAGCAGCAGCAGCAGGTTGTTTCTGGACATGTTGTGTAGTTAGTGTTTGTGAAGCAGCAGCAGCAGGTTGTCGGGTCCGACTCGTTCAAACAGGAACATGTGGGAACATCCAGGCGAGGGGCGGAGCCTGTAGAGCAGCAGGAGGCGGGACATGACGTGTAAACTCTGCTGTGGAAAGATCAGTGTTGTTGTTCACAGCTCGTCCACACCGGCGTCGGCCCTCATCACCAAAAGATCTGGAACCTCCTCGTGTTTCCAAGTTGACGTCTTCGTCTTCTACGTGTACATTTTACCAGGAGGCTGCAGGAGAAGATCCAGAACATGTCCAGAGACACTGATTCAGATATTTGTTCTCACAGACAGAACATGTGAGGAACATGTCAGGAACTATTTCAGTGCAGGTTTCCTCAGATATTCACAAAACTGAGGGCAGAGTGGAGTTTGTGTTAAAAGTCCATCAGACTTTGAACCAGTCAAATATATCAGTCATATACTGGTCGTCTTTACGTACAAGTCACAAACGTCTACCTTTGATTCTCATTGAAAACCCAAGGAGCCGATGTGATCAATAAAACAGTGTGAAAGTCATATATTAATAATAATTTAAAAAAGTCATATTCAAGAGACCCAGGACACTTTACATGTGTCACCAGGACAAAAAAAAAATAATCCAAACATAATTATATTAATAAAAATAATCATGATAATGTTTCTTACTGTATCTTCCAGCTGAGTGACAGTTTGTGAGAGGAAACAGTGGAGGCCGTTTTCTTTAATCAATCAACCAATCAGTCAAAGTGTCAGTGATAGTTTCCTGTCAGTTGATAACAAACCATGTGAACACTGTGGTCAGTGAGGCTCTTATTGTGGTAACGGGAAGCAGCAGTGTCAGTGACGTCAGTGAAGAGGCGCATGCGCAGCAGCAGAAAGCTCCAGTAAAGACTCAGACTCATCGTGTGAAGATGAGCTCCATCGGCACCGGGGTGAGTGAGAGCTTCTCCAGCCTCTGTCCACGTCTCCTTCAGCGGCTCCGGTCACTGCGTCTGACCGGAGAAACATTCGCTTTCCTCCGGCAAACCTCCCGCTCCTCTCCGCATGTAGCCGTTAGCTCGGGTGTTAGCCTGCTGAGTCACAGCTAGGCTAACAAGCTAACAGCGGCTAAACTGAAAGTAATTCAACGAGTGGTTCAGTTAGCCGTTAGCTCGTGTGTTAGCCTACTGGGATTATTTTAGATTATATCAGATCCAGAATCAACTAATGATATGAAGGTTTATATTCATCTGAACTAATCACAGCTCATGATAGTTAGAGACGATCAATGTTACATCTACTGACCAGTTACTCCGTTTCCTGTCTGTCTCTGTCTGTGTGTCTGTCTCTCTCTCTCTCTGTCTGTCTGTGTGTGTCTCTCTCTCTGTCTGTCTGTGTGTCTCTCTCTCTCTGTCTGTCTGTGTCTCTCTCTCTGTCTGTCTGTCTCTGTCTGTCTGTGTCTCTCTCTCTCTGTCTGTCTGTCTCTGTCTGTCTGTGTGTCCTGCAGTATGACCTGTCGGCCTCCACCTTCTCTCCAGATGGTCGAGTGTTCCAGGTGGAATATGCGATGAAGGCTGTGGAGAACAGCAGGTCAGTTTCTCTACGTTATCACATCCACTGAATCGATGTAAATAAAGATGGCCGACATGATGGCTGCTAAAGTGAAGCCAAATGGTCACCATCACCCCCTGGTCTGGCTGCAGTATGGGTCATAAACCCTCCACCCTGTTATGATCTTGATGAATTCCATTCATTTGGTAAGTTGACAGCATACCAGTTTGTCCCAGTTAGCGTAGGTAAACAGCCCACCACTGGCCCAAAAAAGCCATGAGGCTGCAGTGCCGTGTGCACACACAGAAAAATAGATTTTTCCAGTCTGAACATTCACCTTCTTCACACAGATATGTAAGATTGGCTCAACCCTTCTCAAATCCTGTCTGTCTGTCTGTGTGCGCAGCACGGCCATAGGTATCCGTTGTAAGGACGGTGTTGTGTTCGGAGTGGAGAAGCTTGTTCTGTCCAAACTGTACGAGCAGGGCGCCAACAAACGCATCTTCAACATCGACAGACACGTTGGCATGGTAACCACATACACACTGAAGCATTGAACTGTGTTCGTCCCCTGTGTACTAACAGACGGTCCGGATGAGTGCAGTGTGACATGATTGGTGCAGGTGATGATGTCATATATATATATATAATCCCCCCCAGGCTGTAGCTGGCCTGTTGGCCGATGCTCGCTCGCTCGCTGAAGTCGCCAGAGAAGAAGCCTCCAGCTTCAGATCAAACTACGGACACGACATTCCCCTGAAGGTAAACGTTGGCCTCAGATCAGCCCCGTTGTTATTGTTGCTGTTGGCCGTCTCACAGGAACACACACTGTATGAATTGGGTTGTTTCAGTGTGTGTTACACTGGGAGGTTCAGGACCAGCCTCAACAACGACATGTGCCAGTGGACACAGTCAACGCTTCACACTTATACAGTTCATTTTACTACAGGTAACAGTCACACCTCTGATGCTAAGCTAACAGTGCTTCCTGTTGTTGCAGCACCTGTCGGACAGAGTGGCCATGTACGTCCACGCCTACACGCTGTACAGCGCCGTGAGGCCGTTTGGCTGCAGGTGAGTGTGACGGCTTCACGTTGTTTATCACATCAACGTCCTCAGCTGCTGCTTTCAGGGACAAACGTGCTTAATGGACCCCCCCGCTGCTGTCAGGACATCGTCAGGGATTCATTCATTGATTCACTCACTGCTGACGTGTTTTATTCATTTCTATCTACTTTATCTGTTTTATTTATAATCAGCATCTTCTCTGAAGTGAATTGTGATTTTTAGCTTTATGTTTCTTTTACTATTTTCTTGATTTGTTTTCAGTTTTAGGTAAAAAGAAGAATTAAATGTGAAACACAAATGAAGTTGCCTGCTCACATTGATTATATTTTAACTTCATAACTCACATATTTGTCTTCTTACCGTCGTCATTAGGAAACAAACTACGCACATTTGTCAGCTGTTTTTCAGGAGCTCTGATGCCTGAGTGTTTGTCTCTCTGCAGTTTCATCCTTGGCTCATACAACAAAGACGACGGTCCCCAGCTCTACATGGTCGACCCGTCAGGCATCTCATATGTGAGTCCAACACACTGCGGTCACTTCACTGGACAGCAGGGGTCAGCGGTAGCGTCAAGAGGTCGATAAAGATTCAGCAAACAAGTCTGGAAGGGACAGATTATAGATGACAGACAGTCGAACAAAAAAACAATTCCAGCCGAAGTGTATCTCATTTTTTATGAATTTATAAATTATTAACCGGATGAAGGATTTTATTTGTCAAATGTCTGGATCTTAAAGCCCCTACAAGGAGTTTTTAACTGGTTACGAAACGTTCTTATTTTAATATCATTGCCTCTTTATGACCTACAACAGCAAATGAGACAATCGGGGGGGAAATTGGCTTTTTCTGTTAACTATTCTCAATATCTGTGGTCGTGTGGATTACCCACGAGGTCAGAGCATCAATGGAGGACGGTGAGGAGGCGAGCCAGGCTATGTGCTCGGCTAAAGGCTAACCCGTGTAGACCAGCGCTCCCGACTCTGATCCTCACCAACTCCGTGTCTCTTACAAACAAGATGGACAAGATCAGAAATAAGATACATGACCTCATCACTATGCATCCTGAAAACATCTGTGTGATTTAACATTCCAGCCAACTTTTAAGCCCCTATACATTGAGTGACTTGGTATGGTCTCAAGTGGGATGTTCCATTTTTCCACAAGAAGGGGAAGTATGGATTTCTAATGATGTATTTAATACGCAATCATTAAACTGAATCAGTTCTGATATTGTTAAAAGATTGTCTTTATGACAGATGGGTTCATATTGGATGTATCTTTATTTTATATGAATATGTTGAGTATTGAGAGGAGGAGACCTGAGGAGAATTCAGCTCGTGATTAAAAACCTCCTGAACCATCAACACTGAAGGAATCAACATAAATATGAAATGTAATGCTGCGAGATGGCTAAATGTAAATGTTTGTACCATCCTACTTTCAGTTTTACTGAACAGTCTGACTCCCCATTATACCAGTAACCTAACTGTGTTTGTGTGTTCAGGGTTACTGGGGCTGCTCCATCGGAAAAGCAAAACAAGCCGCCAAGACAGAGATCGAAAAACTGCAGGTGAGTTTATTCATTTCCAACAGTCCGATAGTCACATGCAGCAGTAAAATCCTTTCTCTGCAGCTCTATAGAAACATGCTCAGTTGAACCGTCATGAATCTGAAAAGTTGATTTAATGTTTGTGTTGTCAGATGAAGGAGATGACGTGCAGAGAACTGGTCAAGGAGGTCGCCAAAATGTGAGTCACCAATTCCACATTAACCTTAACCTGAGTTTATCGGCTGCTAAACTGGATCTGTTTCACCCAAACCGAGACAGAACTCCTGACAGTTGTTTCTTCATTCGGCTGCAGCCATCACACTGAGGATCATTAGTTTGAGTTTCAGTTGAACATGGACCATGTTAGTGCAATAATCCTGCTGGTGAAAAACTTGTTGAAAGAATCAGAATCTTCCTGCCTGTTGAAAGGGTTAACCCTAACCCTTACATCTCCATCATATAACACAGACACGTGGGGAGGCAAAGAGCACGACGTCTGCTTCGGTCCTCGTGTAACTGACGGACTCTTAACATTTTTGTAGTAGTACTCTTTAGAATTTGTTGTTTTTCTTTTCAAGATAAATGTTTTATTGTTATGTGTAGTTTGTAATGTCTCTGTGTGTCGTGGTTCTTTCTCAGGGATACAGATATTAACACGCTGTATTAAAACTACAACCATGAACTGATAACTGATCGTCTACAAACACTTTGATATCACTATGATACCAACTGTCTTTGTAGTCAGAGAGATAACGTGGTGTTTTCAGGTTTATTCTCTACTCCATTACTTCATCTTCAGTTATGAGGAAGTGTCTAATTCTGGGACTCAGATATTCCTTCATATCATAGATCTTATTATGATCTTAAAAATCTAAAAAAACCTTCAGAAACCCTGAACTGAGTAGAATCTGCGTTCTCCCCATTGTATGAAGTATTAGCAGGTGCACATGATGATCCGCCAAAGGAAACTGTGAATGATCTGAAGTGTAATAGTGGCAGATGGTGTGATCTGGGAACTAGGGCCGCACGATATATCGAGAATTCATCGTCATCGCGATATCAACATGCACGATATATCGCAGAAGTCTGCTTGAACTGGTTTGTCTGTTGGTGCAGCGCGAATGATAGAGACAGAGCGGAGCAGTAACTCACTGACGACAATGAAATGGAAATGATGCTTTTCAAATAGACCATAAAGCACTGGATGTATTGGGTGGTGGTTACCACAGTGTGACTGACAGCTAGTACCGTGTAGGTGGGCGTGCAGGGTCCTCTCAGTCAGGCTCCACCCCCCCGCTCCTCCAAATATGGTCACGGTGGGTTGATGTTTGACCTTGAGACGGTGGAGGATGCAGCAGAATCGTTCCTGTCATCAGAGTTTCACATGTATGTCAGAGCTGTTTCAGCTCCAATAACGACACGTGTGTTTTATTCTATTTTCACTGCCCGTCTCTGAATCTGTCCTGTTTCATTTTTCCAGAATCTACATCGTTCATGACGAAGTGAAGGACAAATCGTTTGAGTTGGAGCTCAGCTGGGTCGGAGAAAGTAAGAACCAATCACTGTTCTGCTTTTCTTCTCCTTGTACTGATCCGTCCATTTGTCTGTCGTTCTTCTATCGTCTCTCCACTTATTGTTTATTTTCCTCCTCTCCCCTCCAGTCACAAATGGACGTCACGAGCTGGTACCTAAAGATGTTCGAGAGGAAGCAGAGAAATACGCCAAGGTGAGCAGGTCACTCCTGTGTCCACCTGCACCATCAGCTCCACCCATCCATTCTCATGTTTGATCAGTTTCTTCAGTCGTGTGATTCTGGTGTTTGTCTTCTCAGGATTCTTTAGAGGAGGACGACGACTCTGATGAAGACAACATGTAAACCCCTCCCCCTCGTCCCTGCCGACATCTCGGACTCTGCCCTCAATCTTTTATATTGTTCACCTTTTGATTTGAGAAAAATCAATAAAGTTTGAAAACAGTTGAAGAACAGTTTCTTTGCTTCTGTCGGACTGACTCTCCCTTGTTAACTTGTAAAGCAGCTAGTAGCTGTTTAGAAAGGTGCTATATGAATAAAGTTTATTATTATTGTGACCGATTACTTTCCCTGTGCAGGGTTAGTACTTCACCTCAGACCACAGCCTCTGAGCTGTTTCATCATCATAGTGGCTGCTTCCATATCAGTAGAATATCCTCCAGTCATTTCAAAAGGTGACACCATGTGATGCCCTCTGACCCTCATCATGTGACTCCGTCCACTCTGACTCCGCCTCCACTCAGACCTTTACATTGTCTGGATTTGTACTTTACATGATGTCCACAGAGTCCACTCCTAAGGATCTGAGTGTGAACGTTGTGGTTTGTGGACATATTTCGTCTCAGCCCTCAAACTGTCTGTGCACGCCCCTGTCCCGCATTGAGGGGCCTGACACAGCTGTGACTGCGGGGCCACGTGTCTGTTATAAATCACCTCCATGTTCCCGCAGAGGAAAACGACATCTATGACTCTGACGTCACCGTGATCCTTTTACGTAAAAGCGTAGAGGTCCCGCCCCCTGATCTTAACTTGGATCAGAAATGAAACCGTGAAGAACGTGAGTCTCACGCACGGACCCACATCATTAAAGTGCGTGAGAGTCCAGCGATGGTTTCACAGGCCCGTAGAACCCGTGCCGGTTTTATGAATGAACGGATGATGTCACATGTTGTTCACATGTTGTTCACATGTTGTTCACATGTTGTTCACGATGATCGGCGACATTTTAACTCAGTGTTTTGAATGGAGTTTGGTGCGCGAGTTCCCAGCACGTATAGGGGCGGGGCTTCCTACAGACAAGGAAGCCCGTTTAGCCAATAGCGACGCGTCGTTGATGGGAAAACACGAGCGAGGCCAATTGTGAGCTCCAGTGGGCGGGTTTTCTTTCAAGCTCTCCTCTGATTGGATGACCCCGCAGCCGATGCCGTCATTTCCCTTGTGGCGCCGGGTTCGTATCGACAAATAGCGACACCAGAAGAGGAATGTCCAATTAGAATCGAGGATTATTACGACCAATCAGATTTCTTTTGTGCAACGACCGCTGTCGCCTCAGCCAATCACGTGTGAGGAAACAGAGCCGAGCTCAACAGCTTGTTGTTCGTGGATCGTCTCTGAGCTCGAGAGGAAGCAGCCGCGGCCGCGACCGTGAGTAAAAACCCGAAGATTCTCCACAACACCCGGTACCGAGAACCGGCGGAAACAGTCTGTCCGCCGGGGCCGGGGGTCGGGCGGGTGTCAGCGGGAGGTCGAACCGAGCGCAGCGCGTTGAGCGGCGGGTGTTTGAGTGGAGAAATGTGAAGCTGCTGCGCCTTTGTGGAAGCGACACTTATTAAATAAATAACTTTGGTTCTGATTCGGTTCATAGAAACTTGGTTTGTCCGCCACACGGCGCGGTCGCGTCCGTTGACCGGGTCCTGTCCTCGGGGAGCAACGGTTCAAATCACCGCAGGATCCAAACTGCTCGTTCCGTCGCTAGTTAGCCAAGTGGCTAAATTTAGCTCCGGAGCGAAGAGTGGAGCCGCCGCTCGCTCCTCCGCTCTCCCCGCGGAAAACAGCCGTTGTTTGGGTTCAGTTGGTGTCGTGGCTCGGTGGTGTCGCGGTGGCCGGGACTCTCTCCCAGCAACTGGCGGCTAGCGGCCGTTTAAGGGGAAGGTAAAGTTAGCCGAGCTAGCCGAGCTGACATGGCGAGCAGTGATGGCGACGTGACTCAGAGGAGCTGGGAGCGGAGCGGGAAGGACAGCCCCGGCTCGTCCGGAGCTGCTTCCGCCCCGCGTCCCTCCTGCGAGCCGCCGACCTGTCGCCTCCGGCCCGGAGGAAGCGGCTCCACGTCCAGTCCCAGTGACGGGGGTTCTCCGGGTTCGAGGAGCTGTCGGTGCCACATATGAGATCCGGGCTGGGAGGAGGAGGAGGAGGAGGAGGGGGGGGGCTGCACCGAGAAGAATGTCTGAGCTAGCAGAAGTCAGAGGCTAGTTGTTAGCTTAGCATCATTAAACAACACTGAACAGCTGCTGTTTGTCTTGCAGTGATCGTCAGAGTCGAGCTGGACTCAAACAGTGAAGATGAAGGTGAGTGTTGGAGACAGCTGCTTCACTTCTACATGTCTGGATTCACACTGTCACATCAAACATCATCTTCATCATCCTACACAGGCCGAAGACACAACTCTTCATCAGCTGCTCGTGGAAGTTTAGTTTAAATCCTCCCACTTCCTCACAGTGAAGATCTGAGGCTGTTCCTGGTCTCATATGGATCCTAATCAGTATTTAGGTTTTTTAGATCAGATAAAACAAGCTTCTGGAATATCTCAACTTGTCTTGTTATTGTTTTCAACATTTTATAGAACGAACAACATCCCAGAAAATAATCTGCAGAGCTAATGACTTAAAGCTGAAACCCTTAAAAAATGTTTTCAGTCATGAACTTTTCTTTCACTTATCAACAATATCTGTTGTAGATATGATGTAATCCTGCAAACTAACTAACGCAGATGAAAACAGAACCTGCAGGTAATAACTGTCAGTACCAGTCGGGGGATCATGGATCATGTTAGCGATGTGGCTGTGATACTGATAAGTGTGAAAGTTTGTATGGACCTCAAATAGAAAACCTTCCTTGGTTTAAGTGAGTCAGACCAGCAGTGTTAGCCTGTCTCCGCTGTGAAGCTCATGTTCCTCAGAGGGAGGTGCGTGTCCTGATGTTGCCGATGTGTGTGTTTCAGGCAGCAGACGAGCCTGCCCACCTGACGGTGGGGACGGACGTCAGTGCTAAGTACAGAGGAGCCTTCTGCGAGGCCAAGATCAAGACTGTGAAACGCATGGTGAAGGTCAAGGTAAGACACAGAGGCACCAGGTTGACGCGCAGACAGGAAGTCCACGTTTGGACCAGAGCAGTTTGTCTGAGTCCTCTGTCAAAGAAAAAAGCTACACCTGATCACAGTGGCATCTCCAACTCCAACGTAATCGTTTAGGGTTTCTGGTATAACAACAGTATTTCCTTGAATCAAAGTCAGGCTATGTACTCAACTAAACACCAACCGTTCCCCCGGCAGCTTCAGGATCAGGGCAGACGCACAATATAGGTCCGGTATCCTTGTACCGCTCTGTGTTACCCTGCTGCATGTCTGCACTCCCCCGCCTACCTGCGCTTTCTTTACACATTAACAATAAACACCATCACTAATCAGAAGCTATTAGGACACGTACATTACTGCAGTTCACTTGGTGTTTGATTCTCACGAGAGTTTATGAAACATGTATTTAAACACATCAGTCAGGCACGTTTTGAATGCGTCTGCCACACACAACACGAGAAGTGACGTGCACAACCAGGACAGCAGGGTCAAAGTGACTGGAACGACCCCCCGACCCTAACCCCAACCCCCCGACATCAGCTCCACCCTTTGTTTTATCATCAGAGCTGTTGAAATGATTTGTTGATTGATTAACTAAAGAAAGTTTCTCAAATGGCCTGGATTCTAAACTCAAGATTGTTGGCTTGGTTGCAAATGATCAATTCAAAGTCATTTGCAGATGTGAGGTTAGTTCACTGGTGGTTCTGCGTAAGCTTCACATGTTTCAGATGGCGGCCATAAGAACGTGGCAATTCCTCTGAGATGCAGCCTGCACACGTCCTGATTGGCAGTTGGGGGAGGAATGATGATGCTGAGAAATGGTTTCGCTCAATGAGCTGATGATGTCATGTGACGTCACATTTTCTCTTGGCTGTCTGACCAATCCCCTGCCAGGTGAACCTCGGCTGACTGTGAAGATGGAGTTAATGTAAATTTAACACCAGGCGATTAGATTGATATCAGGTGTTCTCCTACTTTATATTTTCCGTTGACCTCACCTGTCGACCTGGATGTAACTGTCTCCACTCTCATTCTTCACTTTGGTTTGTCTGTTACTGAAAAGAAAATGGCTGCTGCTGTAGAGGTGCGAGGTAACGAACCCGGGACAACAGCGGTGATGACACCGCTCGGTTCACGAGACGTGTGTCGGCTCTTCACTGTTGAGTTCAGACTTTCACTGCTTGAAGGTGTGTGCAGTGTTTCCACTTAATGACGACCCTAACCCTCGGGACAAATGAGACGATGGCGGTGTTTTTTCATAATGACTCAACATTCAATTAGTTTTCTGAGTTGGTGTTTTCCGCTGTCACTCTGTCACAAAGCGTCGCTAACACTTCCTGTCAGTAACAGTTCCACCTCGTCGTCGCTCGGAGAAAAGAAATCCCTGCTCTGACTCTTCACCATCACTGCTCCTCCTTCAGAGGAGTTTCTGTTACTAGGCAACCAACTGCAGAGACCATCTACTTCCTGTTTACTCTGTATTTATATCAGCTGGTCGTGTCTGGACGAGCACTCAAAGCATTTTACAGCCCAGTCCAAACACACAGTGCTTCTATATGTAGCTTTGACTGTCAGTCATCCATCTCATTCACACAGAGCCATCAGGAGCTATTTGGGTTTCAATGTCTTGCCCATGACACTTTGGCATGTGGACCAGAATAGTTGGGAATCAAACCACTTACCCCCGAGTAGTGGACGACCCACTCTATCTCCTGAGTCACAGCCACCCCAATTGTCCATGTGATTGGTCATGTGATGTGTTTTCAGGTGTGTTGTTGACGGAGATGGTTGTTTTAAAATGAGGTGTTGGTGTGAATGCAGCCTCTTATCAATCAATCACACGTTATTTGTCTCACAGATGTTAACAAGGAGCAACTTCCTCTGTTCTGAACTCAACAAGAGTCAAATAGAAACTTAGTGATCAGTGAATAAAGCTCAGTCCCATGTGAGGACCCTCTCCCAGGACACAAGGACAACAGCTGCTGATGGAACTGAACACATCAACACAACAGGATTCACTACATGAGAAGAACCAGTTGGTAACTTCATGTTTAAAGTGTTTCTACAGAATGTCTGATGGAGATGAATCAGTCATCAGACAGAAAATGAATCAGCTGTTTTTCTAATCCTCTTTGGATTCTGAACAGTTTGAAAATTGGGCTCAGTGAAAATGTTAACGTGTGAAATAAAATCAGTCCAGTCATTGAAGAACAACACATCAGCATGTCCACATGTATCCCAGTTCAACAGTCCACATGCAGGTGAAGCGGGCTCCCTTCATCATGCTCCTTTCTCTTCTCCAGGTGACTCTCAAAGGGGAAAGTACGTCCCAGGTGGTGCAGGACGACCAGGTGAAAGGAACTCTGAAGGTAAGACGATCAAGTGTCCGATGTTGAGGATTCTTTAAATGTTTGAGCAGCGTCGTCACATGGTTCATCACATTACCAGATGTTTACAGCTGTTCACTGACTGTTCTCCTGTTCTAGTCTGGATTTGACTTCAAGGCCTCAAGAACATTTTTTTATATCTCCCCCTCTATGTATCATTTTATTATTTTCCATTTCTTTAAACCGTAGATGCCACACACAGTAAAGTCAGTGCTCATCATTGCTTCCTTCCTGCTAGGCCACAAAGACCGGAAGCAACATTTCACTTGTTCACGAGTGAGAGACCCCCCCACTGCCTCATGTCTGGTACTCGCTCTGCTCCAGTTGTTTCCTTGACAAGAGTGAATGAAGAAGAACGTTGCCTTTGTGGAGCTTCAGGTCCGACTGCATCGGTCTGATATGAGACGTTACAGATATTTGTCTGAATGCTGTTCACAGCAGAGGATGATACAGGACAGAGACTCTTCATCTCTCACATCAACATTATGTTCACATTTTCAGACATGAACTCTGGATCATTTAGCAAATTTGGGTCCGAACATTTTCCGGAGTTTGTCTTAAGTCTGTGTCAGACATCCTTTGGATCTGGATCAGTGGGGGGGATCCAGGATGTTTTTTTAAACCTCCTTTCTATAACATTGTGAGATTTTTTTTAACATTTTCACTGATTTATCAGAGAACAATTCATCAATCTAAATGAAAACAGTCTGACATATTTACAGGACTGATACTTATGAGCTTTATGTGATTTGATCCAATTAGGGCACTGTTGGTGGAGCCCTTGTTGTCTCGTTGCATTCATACATAAACGTTCAGGGAAATGTCCGGACTTCAGTGCAGCTCTGAAAACTGCTTCAGTTTTGCGTCACCTTGTTTTTTTTATGCGTTTTTCATTTAACTTGAGTTTCGTTTCATCCAAATGTCCGACCCCTTTCAGATGAAGGAGCTGTGGTTCCTGACTCGTTGATGTGTCCATACGAGCGGCTCTGGTGACGACCGTTGTATTAATGTTTACCATAAATAAACAGTTAATGAATGATGTGTCTGTGCTTCAGGTGGGCTCCACTGTGGAGGTGAAGACCAACGAGGGTTTATCCAGCGAGGCCATCATCAGTAAACTGACAGACGCCAGTCTCTACACTGTGGGTGAGTCTCTGATCCAGTCTGCTGATTGGTCTATGCTGCTCCCATTGGGGCTCGTACTCCTCTCTGATTGGTTCATAGCGGGTTTTTTTGAAAACAGTGAGATCCCATTGAAAATCTCATTTCACCTTCATTTACCACAAAGATGTAAGTGAACTGTTACATGTATGTAGGAGTGTGTGCTCCTCAGAACTGCTTACACTAGTACACAAATAAATATTGAATATAGTGACATTGAAATCAACCAGTCATCACAGTCCTTTTTTATTTTGGTATCACAGTGATTGGCTGTCGGAAAGTGTTGTGATTGGTTGGATGAGTGCAGACGTCCTAATTGGCTGTTGGGGGAGGAGTGATGATGCTGAGAAAAGGTTTCGCTCAACGGGCTGATGATCATGTGATGTCACATCTCTTGGCTGTCTGACCAACCCCCCCGGCCAGGGTAACTGGTCACTGAGTGTGAACAGGCTCCTGTGAGACTCTGGTGACTTGGTGTGTTTGTGTTCCAGTGTTTGATGACGGAGATGAGAAGACGCTGCGTCGTACGTCCCTGTGTCTGAAGGGAG
Source organism: Verasper variegatus (assembly GCA_026259375.1). Lineage (NCBI taxonomy): Eukaryota > Metazoa > Chordata > Actinopteri > Pleuronectiformes > Pleuronectidae > Verasper > Verasper variegatus. Next base: position 23,234,687 of record CM048049.1, read on the forward strand.
AGAGACATTTTGCAGAGAGTGAGGTGAGTCCCACTCAGACGGAGGGATTACTTCTCAGGCCTGTGTCCTTCCACCAGGATTAAACAATCTAAATCTTAGTGTTATTTAAATACATGTATTCATCGTGCCCCCAGACATTGGACCAGCTGCCTCTAACGAACCCGGAGCATTTCGGAACGCCGGTCATCAACAAGAAGTCCAACCGTGGTGGACGTCGTTCTTCCCAGGCTGTGTGAGTTCATTTTGACATATTGTTGCTGCGGTCGTCATTGTTTCCAATGTGATGATCGTCTTTATATACATGTATGTTCAGTTATATAAAGCTGCTGCACCCGACTCTGTCTAACTGGAAATATGTCTCTGTGTCTCTGTCTCTCTCTGTTTCTCAGTGCTGATGAGGAGAATGAGTCTTCGTCCAGTGAGGATGAGGAGGACGACAGGAGGAGGCTTAACGATGAGCTGCTGGGAAAAGTCTGCAGCATCGAGAACGAGGAGGAGCCAAGCAGCTGGTACCTGGCTCTGGTAAACACGCCTCCACCTGTCTGTCACATGAGCACACGCACGCCTCCACCTGTCTGTCACATGAGCACACTCTGACTGCAGGTGTGTGTCTGTCCTGCAGGTGGTGTCTCCGAGCTGTAACGATGAGCTTGTGGTGAAGAAGGATCAGTGTCTGGTCCGATCGTTCAATGACTCCAAGTTGTGAGTTTGCTTGTTCTTATGTATTATTAATATTATTATTGATCTTTGATCAGAAACTGATCCGCTCTCTCTCTCCCTCCTGCTGTTCTGTCCGTCAGCCACACGGTGGCTAGGAGACACGTCCACCTTGTCAACTCCATCAGCATCGCCAAGTCTGAGTTGTCCAACAGGAGAGGTGAGACACTACCACCCCCACAATGCACCTGGGCACTGGGCTCAGCCAGAGCTCAGTGCTGCTTCTTCTGTCTTTCTTTTTTTTCAACTGCTCCTCCTCCTCTTCTCTGGCCTCCCCCCTCCTGTCCCGCTCTCCCCTCTCTACTTCCTCCTCCTTACACGCCTTCCTCCCCTCCATCCCATGTTTTCTGCCCCTTCTCCTCCCCCTATCCTTTAACCTTCTCCTCCCTGTCCTGTAGGTCTAGAAGCAGCCCAGATGTTCTTGAGGAGTACGGAGGTTCCAGATGTGTGGAAGATGGACATGAGTCAGATCCTGGACTCGTCCTCCAGTGACGATGAGGATGAAGAAGAGGAGAAGGAGAGCGAGGAGGAGGACAACGACGAAGCTGAGAAGAAAAAGAAGAAACACATAAAAGAGGAGGTGAGAGTCTGATGATGCTGATGACTGACGTTGCGGCAAGGGTCAGATTCTAACCTCCCTGTGTTTGTGTGCAGCCGGAGGAGGAGCCTGACCCGGAGGAGAGGGACCACTTCCTGCAACAGCTCTACAAGTTCATGGAGGACAGAGGTGAGTCCACACAAGAGTCGCTTTAGAGTCACTGTCACGAAACACGACGGCGATTGTTAGTTTGTGTTCATGTTTTAAAATTCAGTTTGAACGAATGATTGGTGAAGGTGGGACGACTGAAGTGTATCATCGAACCTGATGGGGAGGCTGAAACAAAGTGTACCATCATTAAGACTCTGAATGAAACTCTGAGGAGCTGAAAGAATTATCAAAGTTTACAAAAACTTTCTCAGCCTCTTAAGCAGATAGAGACGTGAAATAAGGTCAAATTTAAACGTTTGGCTTTAATTGTAAATGATTTTCTTTTCTGTAAACGAGTCTTGCTCAACAGGAACAATGTCTGGGTCTGAATCTTTATTCTTATTTTCATTTTGTTAATGAAACTCTGCTAATTTGCTTCAGTATCGCTCCACTCAGATCATCAGCCGTCGTTTGAAACACCACTTGCATTCAAACTTTATTTCCCACAATGCATTTCAGCAAATCACAACATGAGTCACATGTTTTAAACTGTCTTAAAGGTATATACACTCGCATATGTTGCATCAGGTCTAAAAGGGTTAAAGGACAGTTTCAGCAAAACATGAGCAGATTGACCTCATCACGTGGTTCAGACCCTTGGACTTTAATGCACCTGTAGAACCACGTCCTTCATGGCTAACACAACATCTGGTTCTGTCTGTCTGACAGGAACTCCTATCAACAAACCTCCTGTGTTGGGCTACAAGGACCTGAACCTCTTTAAGCTTTTCAGACTGGTCTATCACCTGGGAGGCTGCCACAAGGTGAGGACTGTCCACCTGTCTGTCTGTCCCTTATCGGCCCTTATCACCAAAAGCTCTGGAACCTCCTCGTGTTTCCAAGTTGACGTCTTCGTCTTCTACGTGTACGGCTCCTCTTCTTCATCCTGAGATATTTGTGTTCTTCCAGTTTCTCGTCCGTCACGTGTTAGAAACCTCATCAACACGTCCACTCGCTCACTGGGAAGCTTCCAGACATTGTCCTGCTGTTTCCTCACATGGACTCACTCTGACATGTTACACACATTTTACCAGGAGGCTGCAGGAGAAGATCCAGAACATGTCCAGAGACACTGACTCAGACATTTGTTCTCACAGACAGAACCTGCAGAACATGTGAGGAACATGTGGGGAACATGTCTGTGGTTCAATTCAGGTCTGAACAAGATCCATAAACTGAGGGCAGAGTGGAGTTTGTATTAAAAGTCTAATGGACATTGAATCAGTCAAACACCGTCAGCTGTCCAAGTGCAGGTCTGAAAGGATTTAGATTCTGGTTTTCACTTATTATAGCGTATATTCTGTCCTGTGTGTTTTCTGTTATACTAATATATGTTTCACTTAACACTGATACATGACCTGTAACTGTCGTTTTGTGTTAATGTATTGATATGTTGTACGTGCAGTTAATACATTAACAGCCAAATCTGTGCGTGACGACAGCTTCAGGTTCTTTAAGGAGCTCAGTGGGTCATGTGACCTGCTGATGACCAGGTGTGATGATGCAGAGAAAGGTTTCGCACACTGGACTGAAGTCCTGTGATGTCACTTCCTCTTGGCTGTCTGACCAAAGCTTGATGAGCTTCACTGTCCAATCAGCTGATGAGAAACAAACATCTGGATGTGACACTGATCGCTCTCTCTCTGTCTGTGTGTGTGTGTGTGTGTGTGTGTGTGTGTGTGTGTGTGTGTGTGTGTGTGTGTGTGTGTGTGTGTGTGTGTGTGTGTGTGTGTGTGTGTGTGTGTGTGTGTGTGTGTGTTAGATTGAGTCTGGGACGGTGTGGAAGCAGGTCTACATGGATCTGGGGATCCCCATTCTGAACTCAGCTGCATCCTACAACGTCAAGACGGCCTACAGGAAGTAAGAGAACACACCTGCTTCCTCACATCAGCTCACTGTCACATGGTTTAAGTCTCCGTGCTGGCGACACTTAGTGGCCGGAGGAATTATGTTTTCAAGTTGTCCGTCGGTCTCATTCTTGTGAACACAATATTTTAAGAACGCCTTGTGGGAACTTCTTAAAATTTGGTACCAACTTTCAACTGGATTCACAGATTGTAGAGGTCAAAGATTATGGTGACCTCGTATTATTGTGTATGTAAAACCTCAGGAACACCTGGAGCGAATGAAACTGACGGGCGATAAATCTTAGCAAGATCACAAGAGCCTTTATAGGTTTTTCCAGTGTAGTGACAAAATGTTGACCTCAGGGTGGCGCTCAAAGAAAAAGCAAGGATCTTTTCTCATCGTTTTCTGAGTGGTTTAACTCTTCTAATTCTCAGGTACCTGTATGGTTTCGAGGAGTACTGCCGGTCCGCCTCCATCGCCTTCAGGACCATCCATCACAACAACCCCCGCCTTCCCACCGCACCAGCCAACCAGAAGACAGCAGGGGTGGAGCCCACAGAGCCCCCCACGCAACATGTGAAGGCGGAGCCTGTCGACGACAAGGGGGAGGAGGCAGAGTCGGACAGTGCGAGCGAGAAGGAGATGAAGGAGATGAAGGAGCCTCAGTCGTCACCAAGGGTGAGACTGAAAATCCACTTACATGAAATATAAGAACGCTTTGAAACTCTGTCCCAAACTTTAACGTAAAATCTTTCTCAGTAACGTGAAATATTCACAGAGCAACAAGTTTGCAAAAGATCTTAAGTTTTTTTATTAAAAGGTAAAACTGTGTTTTTAACACATTGAGATTTAGATGCTGATTCCGGAGCGATAATAAGAATGTGATGTATTTTAACTGAGCTGCTGAGAGCTTCTTCCTTGTGTTTAATGGGGTTTGACCAACCAGTTTATAGGTGTAAGTGCCACCTACTGGACTGGAGTGTGTGGCGCAGCAGAAAGTCGAGGCCTCTGTCCTCTCCCTCATGTTGGACGCTTGTCATGATGTCATTCCATTTTGTTACGCGTGGTACAAAAGGAGTTGATCGTGCAGTCGCTCTGGAGAACGGTCAATAAAATGCTCATATCTCAAAAACAAAAAAAAAGTTAATAAATTGTAAAAGGTTAGATTTTTGTAACTTTTTATAGTTTATAAGATAATTTTAAAACTTGTATCAATTATTTTGGTTTACAGAACCTTTTTAACTGAGATTCTACAGATTTTCCAAAAAGTGACATCACAGGAAGAAAGAATACCATCATATACGATGGAGGAACATTTCTACTGCCGAGTTCCGAGTTGCTGCTTGTCACAGCATCTGAAGAAATCCCAGGTTTAAGTTTAACCCTGTTTTAGAATTCAAACTCAACTCCACAGACTGAAAGCAGTGTGTCTGTTTCAGGGGAGGAGGAGGTGTGTGGGCACTCAGCTGAAAGCAGATAGAGAGTCATCCTCCAGGCCTGAGAAAAGAGGAGAGAACAGCGAGGAGCAGAGGGAGGTGAGGAGACGCAGCAACAGAAGAATGGACGACTTCGAGAAAGGCTCTGAGGACGAGGATGAGGACGATGAGGAGGAGGATGAGGATGAGCTGGAGAGGAGGAGAGGAGCCAGGTGAGACTGAAACATAATAATAATCATGGCTCCTTTAGGTGAGGCAGTTCCCTTAATGCCTGTGAATGGAGAATACTGGTATCAACAGTATTGTGATTGAAGAAATGTTGTAGAGTTGAGAAATTATTTTTCTTGGACTCAAAAATCCATTCGTGATCCCTTTCTTTAGTTTCTCCCGGACACAGTGACCTCGCTGTCAGGTGTGGTTCCAGGTGTATCACAACACATTTCTGACCACACCTTCAGCTGATCCTGGCTGTGGACGCAGGTTAAAGCCGCCTGCTGTTCAGTTACTCTTTAAGTAAATGTACTTTATTACTTTCCACCCCTGGTTTGATACAGGTTGTTGAAGGATGAAGCCTCAGAGACAATTCAGGTGCTTCAACACTAAGACTGATCCTTTTGTTTCTGTGTCAGGAGTGAGGATGATGAGGATGGAGACTCTGTGACGGGGACGAAGGTCAGGGTGAAGTACGGCAGAGGAAAAACTCAGAAAATCTACGAAGCTCACATCAAGAAGACGGATTTAGACAACGGAGAACAGTTCTACCTGGTTCACTACTACGGCTGGAACGTCAGGTCAGTGTGGGTCAGAGACGGTGCATGTTGAATCCTTATCAAGTAGTGAGGGAGACATCAGACAATAGGGTTAGGGTCTGTCTGTCTGTCTGTCTGTCTGTCTGTCTGTCTGTCTGTCTGTCTGTCTGTCTGTCTGTCTGTGTGTGTGTCTGTCTGTCTGTCTGTCTGTCTGTGTGTGTCTCTCTCTCTGTCTCGCTCTCGCTCTCTGGAAAGTTGAAGAAATGATTTTCCTGCCTGTCCTGATTGTTTGAAAGATTTCTTTGTCTGATTAGTTCTTTGTCAGCACTTGTTGTGCACGTCAGCTGTGTGAGACAGATGTTTCTGCTCCGCAGGTACGACGAGTGGGTGAAGGCCGAAAGGATCATCTGGCCCGTGGAGAAAGGAACAAAGAAGAGACAGAGGAAGAAGGTGAAGGTGAGATTCCCTTGAGCTCAGAGTGGTTATGTAAACTGCCGATGGCCAGGCGTGATGATGCTGAGAGGTTCTGCTTGCTGGACTGAAGTCCTGTGATGTCACATCCTCTTGGCTGGGGGGGGGGGGGGGGGTGTAACCCCAATTTAAAGAACGGCCGCCTCCTCTGGTGCGTTTCAGGACGGACAGCAGCGGTGTCACAGAACTGCTTTGTGAGTTTTTAACGCTCATTTACAATCGCCATTCGATTCGTCACAAACTGTCTCACAACCTCAAACAATATTAATAATTAAATACTGACTGTTTTTAAATGCAACCTGACATTTACATAGGTTGTGTAACCATCAGTTGCTTATTCTTTATTGTAACATTTCAACCCATGACAATGTCCAGGCTTGGATGCCTCAATTGTCTCAACATTGAAATGTTCACTGGGGACGGACATGAGGACGCCCTCTGTCGGTCCTCCACAGTGCAACACGACCGTAGGACATTCAAACATTTATTGTATTTTAGAAAGAAGAAAAAATTGAAATCCTCACTGGAACCAGGAAATATTTTAATCAATCAAAATAAATCTCTTGATTGACTAATCCTCGGAGCTACATGATACCACCATGAAAAATATGACCACACCTGGTCTCTATAATCAAACTGATCATGTGACGCCCGCTGCTGATTACGGGTCTGCTTGTGTTGCTCAAGTTGACTCGATGCTGCGTGGTAACGAAAACTGTTTCCTCAGCAGAACAAAGACGAGGTGGAGAAAGATGAAGAGAAGCCAGCAATGAAGCCAACAGGGGCGAAGCGAGGTCGTCCACAGATAAGAACCACACCAACCGGCTCTGCCGGTCGCAGCGTCTCAAAGACGCCAAGCAGCGAGGGTCGATCCAACGGCAAGAGCAGCAGAACCGAGACGTCGTCCAGCTTGGCCAACGGAGACAGTAAGACACACCAGTGAATACAAAGCGTTAACACTTCCTGTCAGTAACAGTTCCTCCTGGTGGTGAAAAGTGTGCGTGTCCTCTGACGTGTCGTCTCTGCAGGTACTCCTCGCAGGAGAACCAGGAGAACGTCGGGCATGTACGACTCGGACAGAGCGTCCATCGGTGAGAACGACGGCGAAACTGGTGCTTTTCATTTTCGATCCAGTTGAATCACTGATGACTTAACCAATCCACTCCTCTCTTCCTGCAGAGGATTCTGGGAACTCTTCTGACGACAGCGAATCAGAAGACCCGCCTGATAAACCGCCATCCCCTTGGCGAGGGAGAACTGAAGCCCCACCCTGCCAGGAGGAGGAGCAACAGGAGGATGAGGAGGACACGAGTGAGGTCGCTAACATCTCAATGCCTACTTATGACGATGACGCTGTCACCGTGGCAACAGCAAGTCATTCACCTGCCACTGCCGCAGCATGTCCCAGCATGTCTGGGAAAGTGCTGAGCCAATCAGAGGATGAGGAGGAGGCAGTGCAGGGGGAGGAGCCTCCAGTTGAAGTCACCATGATGCCAGTTCCCCTGGACAACGAGAGCAAAACGTTGTTGGTGCAGAAAACGGCTCCTGGACAGGAAGTGGTCATCAAGTCATCTCCCGACAGGATGTCTCCTCCCCCTGACAAGAACAAAATGTCTCCTGAGAAGCAGTCCTCCCCCCTACCTGCTGCAGAGGAGGGGGACAGGTGCACTCCTCTGTCCTCCCCCAGGGTCAAAGGCCGGCGGGCCAATCTTAAAGAGGCAGGCTCTGAAACTCCTCCCAGAATCCCCCTCTGCACTCCCAGCCCTGCCCTCAGTCCCTCCCACACTGCAGCACTCTCTTCTCCTCCTCGCAGCGTCCTAAAGAGACAGGACGAGCCCATGGTGGTCCTCCATTGTCTCCCCCACAGAGCATCTCCCACCATGGACTCGGACACTGACTCTGCCACTGAGGAGGAGGAGGAGGAGGAGGAGGAGGCGGGTTTACCTGAGGAAAGGAGCAGCGTGGTGCTTAAACGTAAAGCAGCAGAGCAGAGAGCAGCAGAGAAGAAGCTCCGCCCAGACAGGAAGCAGGAGGAGGCAGCCTCCCCCAAAACCCCCGCCCCCACACCCAAGGTGGCGTCCGGAGCTTCACCCAAAACCGTCTCCTCCCCGCCCCGCCAAGAGAGGAGGAGTGAGGGGGTGATGAAAACAGAGGAATCACCCTGTCCCAGAGAGGAGACACAGAAGGAGGTATCAGGTGGAGCCATGAAGGAGCAAGAGATGCATGCTGGGACACCTCCCCTTGCCCCAGAGGCTTTGGGTCCCTCCCCCGCTGAGGAGCTGGAGCCGCAGATCGGTCCTGAGGCGCTCGTCTGCCACGAGGTGGACCTGGACGACCCAGACGACAAGGAGAAGCCTGTCTCCTCCTCAGAGCACCTCCTCCTGATGATAAGGGAACAGCAACAAGCTCCGCCCCCGCTGTCTCACCTCCACCAAGCTTCCCACCCTACCCCACACTCACCTCACCTCCCCCAGCCTCAGGTCAGGCCCTTCCTCCCTGCCGCTGCTCCCAGCTCCACCCCCTCCGAGGAACTGCGCCCGACCAGGAGCGCCACAGAGGATGATGGGGGAGGAGTGGGTGGGGGGCAGGAGGGCGACTCCAGTCCCGGGTTTGACGGCAGCAGCTCCTCCTCCACCTCCCTGCTGTCACTGCAGGAGAACAAGGACCGAGGTAAGACCGCAGCTTGGGTTTGTTTAAACTCTGTCGACACAACACAACCCTGCAGCCTGATTGGTTCACTATATTTGTGGTGGTGAGGAAGTAACTGTGACCTTTGACCCCCTCAGGTCAGAAGAGGGCGATGGACTGTAACTCCAGCCCGTCGGCCAAGAAACAGAAACGCAACCAGAAACGACCAAACACGCCTGGGAAGGTGGAGAAGAACGGAGCAGGTGAGCGGCGTGATGTGAGATGATGTCACTGGCAGGTGGCGCCCGGATTTCTGGTGGTGACGTCATCCCAGAATCACATCATATCGTTGACACGTTGAATTGCTCATCACCTTGACGACGGCTTGTCCACGTTGTGTTTGAGATGAGTTGATGGTTTAATTTCTCGAACTCTCCTCTGTCACCTTCCAGGGCACAGCAGCGACAGCGAGGACCAGTCTCGTCTGTCAGTCTCTGTCCAAGTCTCAGAAGTCTCGGTGTCCTGGTTTGTCGTCTCCGTCTTCTCTCAGCAAAGACAAACCCAACTTCCCGTCATCTCAGAGAACGTACAAGTGGACGCTCCAGCTCGGTAAACTCCCCACGGGTTGGGGTTAACCACACATTCACACCACGTGTTTGTTTCGTGTCAACAGGAAACTCATCGATTGTCATGAGAATTTAAAGCTTAGTTTTATTTCTGAACTTTGAATTCTCAGGAGCGTTTTTCTTTCTGTTCACTTTAAGTTTTTCTTTTCAGCACGACGTCGCCTCAGTGACGGTTCAGTTGTTTTCAGGTCGTTTGTCTGTAAATGTTCACTCAAAGATGAAAGGTTAGAGTTCAGAGGTTTGACCTTGAGCTCTTTATTCACCTTGTGAACATATCATCCAAACAACTTAATATCTCAAGTCTGTCTTGATGCAATTTCAGTTGTCTCAAGGATGAACTGATTAGATTTCAGAGGTCAAAGGTCACGGCCTCATAGTGGCTGGTTAGGGAACATCTGCAGAGGACAGAGTCAGATCTTTCTTTTTCACTTTGACCCAAAAACACAAGATCATTCTAAAAGTGATGTAACTACCTGAAGTTATTTTCTATGTCCATTAACGTTCTCATTATACAAACATCTACATCACTGTGAGACCACTTCACAAACTGAGACAACTGCTGTCTTTGGCCCCCCCCAGAATATTTCACACCTTTTTCCCGGTTTCTCAATACGACAAAAGTTAAAAGCAGCATCTGCTCTGTCACATCCCTCATTGTGTGTAAATGTGATTTTTACATCACATTTATTTCATCATGTCTGATTAAATAATCAGGATCAACTCCTAAGAGGGAAAATGTCACATGTGGACCTGGACTGGTTAATCTACGCAGAATTGTGATGAAGAAATAACCGCGTCTCTTCTTCTTCCTCCTCCTCAGATGAGCTGGACAACATGTCGAGCACAGAGAGGATCTCCTTCCTGCAGGACAAGCTGCAGGAGATCAGAAAGTACTACATGACCCTGAAGTCAGAGGTCGCCTCCATCGACAGACGCAGGAAGAGGCTAAAAAAGAAGGAGCGAGAGGGTAGGAGCCGCACAGTCGATTCAGCTGCTTTTATTTTGAAAGAACAGGAGCTGCAGCGCACTGTGCTCAGTGACAGGAAGTTAAAACTTGTTAATGAATCTGTTGTGTACGTCCACTCTTGACTGACTTCCTGTCGTGTGGTGAAATCTTTGTCTCTTTCAGTGTCGAACACGACGGCGTCGACCTCGTCGGGTTCCTCGGACACAGGTATGAGTCCGTCCTCGGCCTCGCCCACTCAGAACACCGTTGCTGTGGAGTGCAGGTGATGACACGCCCACTCAAGCTCCACCCAACCACCATATTCCCATTTTCCTCGTCCCCGCCGACTGCAGCTACAGACTCCACCCACTCCACCAGCAGAGGACATGATGGATGAAATAAGGTTTAAAACCTCCGGGTGAGAGCTCATCGACTGCAGCAGTGGCTGATGGGAACGCCGTCACTCCTTCAAATATGGTGGTGTGTGGGGGAGGGGCTTCTCCAACTTGATCTTAGCCCCACCCCCTCACCTATGGACTTCCTGTTCAGAGACAAATGCAACAGAAAAATCAGCTCGTCGTCTGTTAAGCCGCCACAGAGCACTTCTCTTTCCTTCCTCCTTTCCTTCTTTCCTTCCTCCCTCAGTACCTCAGCGTTTCTGAATTTCAGAATAATGTGACAGTTTTTTCTTTTTGGGGGGGGGGTTCCTACAGGTGGGAACAGGAAGAGGAAACAGATTCCTGAAGCAGCACAGTTCATTATGCAATTTTTTGGGGTGGATTTCTTTTTTTTTTAAACTGAAGATATTATTTATTTAAACCAAAAACGACTTTCCCAACTTCCTGCTGAGTGTTTTTGATCTTTTTATATGAAATCAGAGCTTTTATTTTGGTAAAAACAGACCAACAAAAACTTCAAAAAGTTTCAGAGAAAAGAGACGACAGAGCGTCGTGTTGTTTGGAGGATCTTTAGATAAATGAGACGTAGAAGTGGTATATTAAAAAAAGAGAATCCACATTTGATGTTTCAAATGTAACAAATGAGATTTTAAAGGTGATTTCGAGCCCGAATGTTTGTTTAATTTCATCACTTTGATTTGAAAGTTGTAATTATTGATTATTTACTTTCTTTTCATTTATCAAATTTGTGCCTAAAAATTTAAATCTCAAGTTTCTTGATTTTAAAAGTCAGACTTTTGAAACTGTGACATAATCTGATCAGTTTTATTTAGTTTGATTTGATGTCCCTTAATTCTGACTCAGGAAATCTTAATTTGACTTAGAGTCGGAGTATTGACTTAATATTTATTTTGACTATTTCATCGTTGTTTAGAAAATCTAAATCACAAAAATTCCGATTTGGAATCTTGTTTTATTTTGGTTTAAGTCATTTCAAATTACCGTCTAATAATTTGGATTAAAACATTTTTAATTTGATCTTTTAATAAGTTCATATGTAAAATTAGACTGGTGACTAGTGAGTCATTATTATAAATTTGGATTTAACCTCAGAACGGTTTAATGATCATTTTTCCTCTGACTGAATTAATCTTCCATACGTCGGAGGTCTGAGCTCAGTACTGACGCTGCTGCCCCCCCCCCCCCCCCCCCCCCGTAGTTCTTCCTCTGTGCGTCAGGCTCGAACCGACGGCTGATTCCTGCTCCTGAACATTTTGTTGTTTTGTACATAAAAAGCTCTGAGTAAAGAAAAGAATAAAACCACATGTATTTGAGAAGAACGTTTTACACGCCTGTAAAGAATGATTTATAGTATTTTTTAAGAGAAGACTCTTTGTACTGTTGTATTATGAACTCCTCAGTTTTTTGGTGTTTTGTTAGCGGCGGTTTCGAGAGCGACGACTGTAAATACAGAAACACACTTCCTCCTGAGAACAGAAGCTAAGCCATGTTGGACTGTGTGCACAATAAACAGAGCTCTCTGTTTCTAATAAAGTTTTTAAATATGTTTCCACTCGACAGCTGCGTCTCATTTCAGACCTGAATCTTAACCAAAGGGTGATGGTGCGTTCAGGTGCTCCACCAACTCCTCGTTTCCTCAGTAATTAACCCACTGAATAAAGATGGCCGGCATGACTGAAGCCAAAGTGTCTCGATCGCCCCCTGTTGACTGGATGCAGTATTGGTCAGATGGGACATGGACTAAACAAATGTAATGTAGATGTTTCAAAGGTCATGTGATGTCGTGAGTCTGGAAGAGAACAGGACGATGATTCTAGTTTTCTAATGCAACATGTTTAGGTTCTGGTTTCATGATGTCACTTTGGGTTGGACTCAAGTTACTTCAGGCGTCAAGAGTTTCACATGTTTAATAAAACAAACACCGACATTTAAGGACAGTTTCCGATCTTTTAACACAACATCTCCCATGATGCTTTGAGACAGCTCAGCTTCCAGGATCAGCCTCCGCTCGGCGTGCTGGGGTCACGTGACCTCGTCCAGTTGGGCTCGGCTCAGCGAGGTTGTGCCAACAGTCCGGCTTTGGCAGCCAGAGCCTCGTTCTGCTGGATGTGATACTCCTGAAACCTCATGGAGATCCGCTGAGTCATCTTCAGATACTTCTGCAGGCACGACTCGGAGCAGCTGGACTGAAACGACACGTTCACATGAAACTGCTGCACATCGCGTCCACCAGGGGGCGCCAGAAAATGAAAAGGTGAAGAACTCGTGACTAGAAAACCATCGGCTGCTGTTTGGATTCAGGACGACGATGAGACGTCAGAACCAACGTTACCTGGAGTCAACGCTCGAAAGGAAAGCGAACGTGGCGTCTTTAGACTTTGGTTCAATCGTTCGTCCTTTAATGTGATGATCTTTGTTCCTCAACTCAACAGTTCTGAACTAAAAGACTAAAACATAAATCTGAGCGTCCTCAAACAACAGTTTTAAAGTCCCTGACGTTAACCTGGACTTGTAAAGATGAGGATCACAGTTCATTGGTTTTACCTCCTCTGGTTTGACGTCTCTGGTGGTGAAGTCTTTGACACAGTCCATGAAGCAGTTCTCCGTCACCTTGTTGTACGTCCCCAGAAACTCCTTAAACTGAAACAGAAACAAACAGTTTGACCGGTTTTATTTCATTTCAGAAAATAGAAAAAACATGAATAAAAGCCAAACAAAGTCTCATGTTGTCTCATATGTCTCGTGTTGTGTCTCATGTTGTGTCTCGTGTCTCATGTTGTGTCTCATGTCTCATGTCGTGTCTCATATGTCTCGTGTTGTGTCTCATGTTATGTCTCATGTCGTGTCTCATATGTCTCATGTTGTGTCTCATGTTGTCTCATATGTCTCGTGTTGTGTCTCATGTTGTGTCTCGTGTCTCATGTTGTGTCTCATGTCTCATGTCGTGTCTCATATGTCTCGTGTTGTGTCTCATGTCTCGTGTTGTGTCTCGTGTTGTGTCTCATGTCTCATATGTCTCGTGTTGTGTCTCATGTCTCACGTTGTGTCTCATGTCTCGTGTTGTGTCTCATGTGTCTCGTGTTGTGTCTCATGTCTTGTGTTATGTCTCGTGTTGTGTCTCGTGTCTCGTGTCTCACCTGTTTGATCTGATCAGACTCGGTCACCTGGGCGGCCATGATTGATTCACTGTGAACAAACAATCAGCTTCATGTAAACATCGGCTCTTCTTCTGTTGTTTCCACAGCTTCAGTTTCTCTACTGCCCCCTGCTGTCTGCTCCTCATCTTTTGAATCTGTCCAGTAAACAGTTCAACTTATTGTCTGTTTATCATCACTCGCTCTTCTTCTTCTTCTTCTTCTTCTTCTTCTTCTTCTCATATTCTCTCTGTTCTGGATCCTTGTTTCTACACGAGGACGATGTCGTCCTCGAGCTCAGATCATGTGATCATCTCTTCTCGTTTGTAAACACGACATCAACACATAATAAAACTTTAACTTTACACTACACCTCTCTCTCTCTCTCTCTCTCTCTCTCTCTCTCTCTCTCACACTACACCTCTCTCTCTCTCTCTCTCTCTCTCTCTCTCACACACTACCCCTCTCTCTCTCTCTCTCTCTCACACTACACCTCTCTCTCTCTCTCTCTCTCTCTCTCTCTCTCACACACTACACCTCTCTCTCTCTCTCTCTCTCTCTCTCACACACTACACCTCTCTCTCTCTCTCTCTCTCTCTCTCTCTCTCTCTCTCACACTACACCTCTATCTCTCTCTCTCTCTCTCTCCTCACACACTACACCTCTCTCTCTCTCTCTCTCTCTCTCTCACACACACTACACCTCTCTCTCTCTCTCTCTCACACACTACACCTCTCTCTCTCTCTCTCTCACACACTACACTACACCTCTCTCTCTCTCTCTCTCTCACACACTACACCTCTCTCTCTCTCTCTCTCTCTCTCTCTCTCTCTCTCTCACACACACTACACCTCTCTCTCTCTCTCTCTCTCTCTCTCTCTCACACACACTACACCTCTCTCTCTCTCTCTCTCACACACTACACCTCTCTCTCTCTCTCTCTCTCTCTCTCTCTCTCTCTCTCTCACACACACTACACCTCTCTCTCTCTCTCTCTCTCTCTCTCTCTCTCACACTACACCTCTCTCTCTCTCTCTCTCTCTCTCTCTCTCTCTCTCTCTCACACTCCCCCTCTCTCTCTCTCTCTCTCTCTCTCTCTCTCTCTCTCTCACACACTACACCTCTCTCTCTTTCTCTCTCACACACTACACCTCTCTCTCTCTCTCTCTCTCTCTCTCTCACACACTACACCTCTCTCTCTTTCTCTCTCACACACTACACCTCTCTCTCTCTCTCTCTCTCTCTCTCTCTCTCTCTCTCTCTCACACACTACACCTCTCTCTCTCTCTCTCTCTCTCTCTCTCACACACACTACCTCTCTCTCTCTCTCTCTCTCTCTCTTTCACACACACACACACACACGTTTATCTGACCTGTTCTCGGTGTTTGGTGTAAAATCTTCTTCCGGTTGAAGGTCGCGTGAGCCTGAGCCGCAGATTCAAAGATTTTGAAAAAAACTTTATTAGTCACGTTGAAAATGGACAAAAACCAGCAGGAGAATAAATCCAATGTTTAAATAATTAAACGGTTCAATTAATTATTAAACTGTTCAATTATCATTCGTTTGATTCCGGTACAAAAGTAAAATTAATAAAAAGAAGAAAAGAAAGTTTGACCGTCCTGTCGAAGAGTGTGTTACAGCCTAAACAGTCCGGAGTGAAACAAGAGCGTATTCTTCTTCTGCTACTCTTCACTAAACTAAACAGATTGTAGCTGCAGTACCGCCCCCTCCTGACCAGGATGTGTACGACACCTGTAATACATGAGAAGTGGTGGATTGTGGGAAACGTTTAAAAAAGTCATCAGCAGATGAATCGATGTAGAAAATGACTGAATTACTTTCCTCAGCTTCACAAAGAGTTTAATACATACATGGTGTTTCCTATGTTTCCTGTCAACGCACCAATCAAACCACAGCGTTCATGTGACTGAGAAGCAGCTGTTAAACAACAGAAGAGCGACCCCTGCAGGTCAATGATATTTAACTAGTTCAACTTTAATTAATTTCAGTGAGTTCATTAGTGACATCTAGTGGTGAGGTGTCAGATCGCAAATGCAAATCAGTGTTAATTAAGACTTCATCACATTTATGAATATTCATGAGGTTCACAATTTAAAACGCTTTGTCCAATCAGAAGGACTCTGGGATTTTTAGTCCTGGTTTACAGAAAGAGTGAGACATCTGTCCTTGTAGTTCAAATCTTTGTCCAGACCGGAAGCGGAAGTGATGTTTGTTGTAGTAACGGTTTGTTTGTTTCATCTTTGGTTCTTTTTTCTTTTTCAAACTTTGCTCGTTTTGTTTTTAATAGTTTTTATTTCCCCTTCTTCACTTCCTGTTTCCGCTCGGACTCCCGCTAATAACGCTGCGCTGCGAGGCGGGAAGTTTGAAGGAGGCTAACAGCTGTTAGCTTGCGTGCTAACACGGTTCTGATGAAACATCCTCCGTCAGCCCGGGACTCATCTGCCGCCCTCAGGCCGGACCAGTCCTCCTGCAGCTCGGACACCGGGGACGTTCTGATCCGCTCCACCAGGACCCCCCTCCCGGACCTGGAATGGAGACGTGAAGCTGGACCAGGACCCGGATCGGTCCAGATAAATGTCCAGAAGCTGCTAAAGACCCGACCGAGTCCCGACACTGGTGCTCCTCCGCGGGCAGCAGCGGACGGTCAGCCCGGTAAGAGCTCCGGTAACCCTATTAAAAAATATATACTATATATATACAATAATAGTAATTGATAATTCATAGATTGATTGCTCCTTCAGTTCCCACTTTTGTCCACAAGGTGGCAGTATTGTACTGCTCAGCTTGAGCTAATGTGATCTGACCAGAATATGATGATGATGATGATGATGATGATGATGATTATTAGATGGCGCTGTTGAGCCATTTTGCCAAATTACTCTAGAATACAATTTCTATTTGGGGTTTTGAATTTCCTGCAAACTTTGGTATGAATTTGAGCGTCTGGGCCTGAAACAGCCTCAAAGGGAAATAAACTCCTTCTGACATCTTCTCCCTCAGGTCACGACCTCCTGACGTCACGTTTCACCCCCGGATGTCGAGGAATCGTACTCGCAGCTCTGAAACAACGGTGAGAATAAACCAACTGCACGTGTTCACTGTTTAAATGTTTGGTGCATTTTTATGAATCCAGTAAAAACACAAACTGAGATTGTGGTCACAGCTACACTTATTATAGTTAGATAAAATACTCATTATGTTGATAGAAAATTAATAGTATTACATTTATATCATGATCAGAAACAGTATTAACAATATTAAGATATTTAAAAGCTTTGTATTCTGATTTTATTGAGAAACTGAAAACGTGACAAAGTTTAAAAAATATAAAATTAATAAAGTATTTTACTCAGTCTGAGTTTATGTGATTTGAACTTGTGCCAATTTAGCTAAAAATACCCATTTATATAATGTATACTTTATTTGATAGATATATAGATATATATGTGTATATATAATATTTTCTCTGTTTAAACTATCTATTTGGTGTTCTCTGTGCTGCTCAGCTCTCACAGCGCCCCCCGCAGGAGGGAAGTCAAAGTGAAGCTGCTGAACCCGGGGCCACTCCAGACCAGCTCCCAGGATGCAGTTGGTGTTGCGGGGGTCCGGACTCAGGAGGAGCTGTTCTCTGGTTGTCTGGGAGACGTCACCAACGCAGCAGCGGCCGCTGCAGCGGCAGCTGTCGCAGCTACTGCTCCTCTCATCAAGGTACATCTGACCTCAGATCAGCTGTTGATTCAGTATATATACTACACTACTGCAGTTTACTGTCAGTACTACAGTACCGTTACTTACTGAAGTACCTCCATCATCTTCTCCCTGTGTGTGCAGGCTCAGTCAGATATGGAGGCTCGGGTGTGTCAGCTGACGGACGGCGTTCAGCGGCTGCTGCAGGCCGACAGGTACATTTAGTCTTTTTATATTTGTGAGGAACACGTCCATCAGAACCCAGAACAACGACGTCCCCCATGGAGCTGCATCATCCATTCATCCAAAATTCATCTGTGTTCATGTGCTTTAAATCACATTCACGCAAAACTGTGAGAAACTGTTTGAAGGTTCCAGACGAGAAGTCGACTCATTTACACTTGAACTGTTTCTGATCAATCACATCATCATTTCAGTTTGTAAAACTCAACCTGATCCCATGCACTGTGTGACATCACTGTGACATCACTGTGACATCACTGTGACATCACTGTGACATCACTGTCTGCTCTGTTGTCAGGGAGGATGGGGAAAGGGGGTGGGGCCTAAACCAGCGGACGCAGCAGCACCAGGAGACGCTGCACAGTCAACAGCTGCAGGTAAACACGCTCACCTGTTCAGGTGCTGCTGACTCGCCACTCTGCTGTCTGACTGCTCATTGGCTCCCCTCTCCTCCAATCAGAGCCAGCTGCTGGAGTCGGCCCTCAAGATAGTGACAGGCCACGTCCCCACGACCTCTACAGCTTCTGACCTCACAGTCTCTGGTCCCAACCCTAACCCATCTCGTCTGCAGGTCACACACCTGGACACTGCAGGTAAACACTCACGTAGACTCCCGGTCCACTGCCTGAAACCTGTGTTCTCCCTCTGACCAGCAGGGGGCGACTCCTCTGGTAGTTTCTATAGAAGTGACTTCTCACTTTATAACGTCAGTAACATTCAGAGTTTATGTCTCAGTCTCTAGTTTCAAGTCTTCTTCAAACAGCTGATGTTCATTTAGTGAATTATGATCATTTAGATTCAAACAGACCATAAAGCACCGGGTGTGTTGGGGGGTGGATACCTCAGTGTGAGTGACAGCTAGTACTGTCCAATGGGTGCAGGTAGGCGTGTTCTCCCGCTCCTCCAAATATGGTTACTTCTAGTTTGAAAAAACCAAGATGGCGCTGAACTAAATATCAAACTGAAGCTTCCGAACAGCAGCACGGAGACAGTTTATAGTTCTGAGCAGTAGTGATCCAGTAGCTCAGCCGCCTCGTGGAGCGTGTGAGGGGGGAGGTGAAGTGTCTGAGTCGTCTTGACCAAAAGGGGGCAGCAGTGTCCCTTTGAACAGTGGAGCCTGTTGCCATGGAAACGCCTCAACTCAGACTGCGACTGATGCAGCAGAACGTGTGTGTGTGTGTGTGTGTGTGTGTGTGTGTGTGTGTGTGTGTGTGTGTGTGTGTGTGTGTGTGTGTGTGTGTGTGTGTGTGTGTGTGTGTGTGTGTGTGTGTGTGTGTGTGTGTGTGTGTGTGTGTGTGTGTGTGTCTTGCCCTGCAGGGCTTAAGACTGGCTTGTCATGGTAACCTGGTTGTTTTTAGTAATTCCAGAATTCACTGCTGACACACCACGGGGGGGGTGGTGTCGGTCAGAATGATTGAAGAGGTGCTGGAGATATATATATATATATATATATATATATTTCAGAGGTTAAACAGTTTTGTGTTTTGACCTTTGACCCCTTCATTTTGAGGAGTTTCACATTCAGACACACAAACTGTGTCTCAATTCAGAAGCTGCGTTCGTAGACTAATTACGTCTCAGCGGTGCGACAGCGACTTTCCCAGTTTGAAGGCTCCTCCAAATGCGTCCTTCCACCCCGAGTGACGGAGGCTCCACCAGGTGGATCCTTCCCGGCGCAACATATCCCAGGATTCAAACTGTTTTCCAAGAGGTAATGGCGGCAAAAAGCAACTCAACCCAACAGCTCACGGTACATGTTTTAAAAAAAGATCTTTTCAACATTTTAATCAACCGAAGAATGTTTTCGTCCATAGCTTTGTTGCTAGGCGACGGCTGTAAGGGCGAGACAAGCTGTTGACACAATAGAAGAACAGACCGTCTCATGGCGTCTACGCGGCCGTTGGAGGATGCAGCTGACGTCGGCTGCGTAGACAGATACTCTGCAGCATGCAGCCGCTGAATTGAGACACAGCTACAGTACAGCTACTGTAATCATTGAGGTTCCCCAGAGGATGAACTGCGGGGTCTCCCCGACCTTTGACCTTTGAGAGCTGTTTTAAGTTCATCACGTTAAAGTCGTCTCTCTCCGCCTCGCTCACTTATCTCCTCTCTCCAACAGCAAACGCCCACAGCAACCAGCAGCAAAGCTCCCCGGCAACCAGAGCTGCCACTGCCTTGGAGACCGACCCAGTTGCCATAGCAACACCCAGCTGTGACCGAAGGCCAGAGCAAACCAGGTGATGGGGGATGGGGGTTGTTTGTGTGGGTTTGAGTGGCAGGTTTGTTTAACAGAGACATAAATTATGCAGACTGAGCTTCAGAGGTGTCGGCTGTATTTGCACCAGGTCGTTTGTGAGCGGCTCCGTTCTGAGCTCAGAACAGAATCCTAATATTCGGATTCAGGTTAAGTCACGTTGGTTTACTGAGTTAACACAGGAGATATGTTCTGACTGATCGGATCATAAACTGTAAATACAGATGGACAACGGCTCGCCAAAGGAAACTAAAACTGTCTCCATCCCCCTGGTGGCTGGCTGCAGTATAGGTAATAGACCCCGCCTCCCCATTAGTAGGTGTGTCATTCGTCATAATGCAATTCGCATAATCATTCAGGGAGAGTCGGGGGCGAACAAGGCTGCAGCTCATCCTATATTCAGCAGCCTCACCCTCATCCTGCAGCACCAGGCACGTTTCCACGGCAACAGACGATGAACTGTGTGTGTGTGTGTGTGTGTGTGTGTGTGTGTGTGTGTGTGTGTGTGTGTGTGTCTGGTTACAGTCGACCGGTAACATTGATGTCATGTGTGTATGTGGATATACACATACATATAAATATATATGTGCACACATCACATCTCATTCGATTTTCAATAATGTGAAACAAACATTAAACACCACAAATAGTTTTCTGTGCTGCTGTCGACATGAATGAAAACGCTTGTTGTTGCTTCTCTGTGTCCGTACGTGACATGTGTCCATCACTCTTCAATCAGGACTATCCTGAAAAAATGAAATTAGAGTCTGTGTGGGTTTTACAGGAGCTCGTGGGCGATGGAAACTACCTGTGTTCACAGACGAGCTCAGATTACACAGTGAAGCCAGAAACACAAAGAGGAGGAAACAACAGAGCTGAGCTGGAACGGGGGGGGGGGGGGGGGTAACCTGCCTAGCAACACAGATATCCCAGACTGTCAGATTACAGACTTTAAACAAATGATGGATCAGAGCAAGTTTCTTTTTCCTCATGGAGAACCTCAATCGGACCCAGACAGTGAACATAAACTGTGACTTGAGAAGCAGAAGCTTTTATTGTGAATATCCATTGTATATCTCTCCCAGTCTGTTCTTTCCTTCATGTCAGACTGAACCATCAGCAGCCCTCAAGTCCACCTTAATTTACATTCCACCTTAAACAGGCCTGAGGTCAGGTCTGTGTCATGTTGTAACTATTTTGCGTTCTATAGTACTATGCATGCTGTCGCACTCCGTGTGTGTGTGTGCGCTGCAACAAGGTATTTCTGTGTTTGACTCTGACCTCCTTGAGTTCTGGATGGTCTCACACCTTCACAGGACTCATCACAGGAGGGGGTATAGTCTGGATCACTTGTGACATCATCATCATCAGATATGTCCTCTTCATGGTGTGGATGTGTCCACATCTTCAACAACATCAACGGGAGTGTTTAAGGTATTGTCTGCTCCATCAGAAACAGAGGCTGGTACATGCTGCTTTGTCATTTTCACTGGATGAGGCCTGATCGGTGTCAGAATTGTCAAGTGCATCTCCTACTGAAAAGGAAAAACATTTCAACCCTTTGAGGAGAACAGTCACATGTGTGATCATTCTGAAAAACATTCATTGCCTCATGGTCACTTGTATTAAGCTACATCAGGGATTCCCAAAGTGGTGTGCATGCTCCTCTAGGGCGCACAAGCTGTTGTAAAGAGGATCCTTTGACATGTTTTAGTTGTACACATCATTTCTAGCTGTTAGATTACAACACGGTATTCAAATCTTTCTTAATTAGATCATGTAATGTGGAAAAAATGAGACAAAAACTGCAGATGAAATATTGTTTGAAAAGACAGAGTCAACAGAAAGTCCATCACTTGTAACAGCCACAGATTCTGGAGCCTTCCTCTTTGCTAAGTGCTAGCTTCATGGACCTAGCTGCCGAATAAAATGACTAAATAACTATGCAATATTTATAGCCAAGCCTATATTATAGTAAACCTCATCACTTACCAGGGGACGAGCCCTGAATCCTGGAAATAGCTTCAGCGAGGTCGAGTCCTATTTGATGCAGCCGCCATCTTGAAAAGCTTGTAAAACGTCACACTGATGACATAGACTGTTATTCTACAGACGGTTAATCTACAGACGGTTAATCTACAGACCGTTATTCTACAGACTGTTATTCTACAGACCGTTATTCTACAGACTGTTATTCTACAGACCGTTATTCTACAGACCGTTATTCTACAGACCGTTATTCTACAGACCGTTATTCTACAGACTGTTATTCTACAGACTGTTATTCTACAGACTGTTATTCTACAGACCGTTATTCTACAGACTGTTATTCTACAGACTGTTATTCTACAGACTGTTATTCTACAGACCGTTATTCTACAGACCGTTATTCTACAGACTGTTATTCTACAGACCGTTATTCTACAGACCGTTATTCTACAGACTGTTATTCTACAGACCGTTATTCTACAGACCGTTATTCTACAGACCGTTATTCTACAGACCGTTATTCTACAGACTGTTATTCTACAGACGGTTAATCTACAGACCGTTATTCTACAGACTGTTATTCTACAGACGGTTAATCTACAGACCGTTATTCTACAGACTGTTATTCTACAGACGGTTAATCTACAGACCGTTATTCTACAGACCGTTATTCTACAGACCGTTATTCTACAGACCGTTATTCTACAGACCGTTATTCTACAGACTGTTATTCTACAGACTGTTATTCTACAGACTGTTATTCTACAGACCGTTATTCTACAGACCGTTATTCTACAGACCGTTATTCTACAGACTGTTATTCTACAGACTGTTATTCTACAGACTGTTATTCTACAGACTGTTATTCTACAGACCGTTATTCTACAGACCGTTATTCTACAGACTGTTATTCTACAGACCGTTATTCTACAGACCGTTATTCTACAGACTGTTATTCTACAGACTGTTATTCTACAGACTGTTATTCTACAGACCGTTATTCTACAGACCGTTATTCTACAGACTGTTATTCTACAGACCGTTATTCTACAGACCGTTATTCTACAGACTGTTATTCTACAGACCGTTATTCTACAGACCGTTATTCTACAGACGGTTAATCTACAGACCGTTATTCTACAGACTGTTATTCTACAGACGGTTAATCTACAGACCGTTATTCTACAGACTGTTATTCTACAGACCGTTATTCTACAGACCGTTATTCTACAGACTGTTATTCTACAGACTGTTATTCTACAGACCGTTATTCTACAGACTGTTATTCTACAGACCGTTATTCTACAGACTGTTATTCTACAGACCGTTATTCTACAGACCGTTATTCTACAGACCGTTATTCTACAGACTGTTATTCTACAGACGGTTAATCTACAGACCGTTATTCTACAGACTGTTATTCTACAGACGGTTAATCTACAGACTGTTATTCTACAGACCGTTATTCTACAGACTGTTATTCTACAGACCGTTATTCTACAGACCGTTATTCTACAGACCGTTATTCTACAGACTGTTATTCTACAGACTGTTATTCTACAGACTGTTATTCTACAGACTGTTATTCTACAGACTGTTATTCTACAGACTGTTATTCTACAGACGGTTAATCTACAGACCGTTATTCTACAGACTGTTATTCTACAGACCGTTATTCTACAGACCGTTATTCTACAGACTGTTATTCTACAGACGGTTAATCTACAGACCGTTATTCTACAGACTGTTATTCTACAGACGGTTAATCTACAGACCGTTATTCTACAGACCGTTATTCTACAGACCGTTATTCTACAGACTGTTATTCTACAGACCGTTATTCTACAGACCGTTATTCTACAGACCGTTATTCTACAGACTGTTATTCTACAGACTGTTATTCTACAGACTGTTATTCTACAGACTGTTATTCTACAGACCGTTATTCTACAGACCGTTATTCTACAGACTGTTATTCTACAGACTGTTATTCTACAGACTGTTATTCTACAGACTGTTATTCTACAGACCGTTATTCTACAGACCGTTATTCTACAGACTGTTATTCTACAGACCGTTATTCTACAGACCGTTATTCTACAGACTGTTATTCTACAGACTGTTATTCTACAGACTGTTATTCTACAGACCGTTATTCTACAGACTGTTATTCTACAGACCGTTATTCTACAGACCGTTATTCTACAGACCGTTATTCTACAGACTGTTATTCTACAGACCGTTATTCTACAGACCGTTATTCTACAGACCGTTATTCTACAGACTGTTATTCTACAGACTGTTATTCTACAGACTGTTATTCTACAGACTGTTATTCTACAGACCGTTATTCTACAGACCGTTATTCTACAGACTGTTATTCTACAGACTGTTATTCTACAGACTGTTATTCTACAGACTGTTATTCTACAGACCGTTATTCTACAGACCGTTATTCTACAGACTGTTATTCTACAGACCGTTATTCTACAGACCGTTATTCTACAGACTGTTATTCTACAGACTGTTATTCTACAGACTGTTATTCTACAGACTGTTATTCTACAGACCGTTATTCTACAGACTGTTATTCTACAGACATTAACATTATTAATATATATAATTAATATAACGTTCTGTGGTGGGGAGGCAGTGAGAGGAGCAGTGGGGGGGAAGGGCAGTGACGTCACTGGCTCCACCAGGTGGCATTCTTGGCTGGGGGGTGTGGGGGGGGGGGGGGGTGATGCATTGTGGGAACAGCCGCAGCCTCCTCCTCCATCTCTGCAGCAGCAGGAACAATAACCAGCGGAGCTGAGGAGTCACTGCAGCCGCCTGCCTGCTCTCCTCTCCGGGTACATCTCTCCGTGTCTGCGGGAAGAACCGAGCTGGTGTGAGCAGCTCCGCGGACGAGGCAGGGAGGGAGACGGGCAGAGGGAAGATGTCCTCCCCGCAGGTCTCCTCGTCCCGCAGACAGTCATGTTATCTGTGCGACCTGCCCCGGATGCCCTGGGCCATGATCTGGGACTTCACCGAGCCCGTGTGCCGGGGCTGCGTCAACTACGAGGGTGCGGACCGGATCGAGTTCGTCATCGAGACCGCTCGGCACCTGAAGCGGGCGCACGGTTTCCAGGAGGGCAGGTCCTCCGCCGGCGGCCCGCAGCAGCCCGCCGTGGCGAAGAGCCAGGCGGTTCTACTGACCGGGAAGGAGCCGGTGGGGCATCCCATCCACCACCACCTCCAGGCGGACGCACCGACGAAGTCTCAGCAGCCCGGTTTGGACCGGTACTCGCTCGGCGCGGACAGCCGCGCTCGGTTCGACTACAGCGGACACAGCAGCAGGCTGCCCAACGGTCTCGCAGGACCGAACGGGTTCAAACCGGATGACGGACCGCCCGAGCTTAACCGACAGAGTCCGAACTCGAGGAGCAGGAGCCACGGGGGGCTGGGGTCGGCACCGGGACAGATCAATGTGCCGCCGAACCTGCTGCCCCAGACCCTGCTGAACGGACCGGCCCCGCACGGCATGGCGAGCAGAGGCGCCCCGCAGGGCTCCATGGTCAGTGTCTCCATGCCCGGACAAGTGGGGATGTCTGACACGGGCGGGAAGCGACCGGCCTCGGTGTCCAGCACGGACCAGGAGCGAGAGCTGAAGGAGAAGCAGCGGAACGCGGAGGCCCTGGCCGAGCTGAGTGAGAGTCTCCGGAACCGGCAGGAGGAGTGGGCCAGCAAGCCGAAGACGGTGCGGGACACGCTGCTCACTCTGTCCGGCTCGACCCCGTTCGACGTCCGCTTCAAGAAAGACCACGGGCTGGTCGGCAGAGTGTTCGCCTTCGACGCGGTGTCCAAACCCGGGTTGGACTTCGAGCTGCGGATCTTCATCGAGTACCCGAGCGGCTCCGGGAACGTGTTCTCCAGCGCCTCGGGGGTGGCCAAGCAGATGTACCAGGACTGCATGAAGGACTTCGGCCGAGGTTTGTCCTCCGGCTTCAAATACCTGGAGTACGAGAGGAAGCACGGCTCCGGGGACTGGCGGCTGCTCGGGGATTTATTACCGGAGTCCCTGCGGTTTTTTAAGGAGGGTTTGGGGGGAGACATGCTCCCCCAGCCCTACATCGACGGCAGCTACCCGCTCCTGCCCACCTCCCTGGTGCTGTCCGGCCGAGCGGTGGCTTCAGGCAGCGGGAACAGCAGCTCCAGGGCCGCGGTGAGGAAGAGGAAAGCCTCCCCGGAGCCGGACTCAGCGGAGGCCGGGCTCAAGCTGGAGGAGCAGCAGAGGCAGCAGTGGATCAACAGCCAGACCGAAGCCCTCAAACTGTCCATGGCTGCGGGCTCCTTCGCCGGGGCCGCTTCATCCCTCGGGGCGGGACACCCCGGCCTCTCCGGCCGCTCCACTCCCCCGGAGCCCGCCGCTCCTCCGCAGAACGGACAGTCCCCGATGGCCGCGCTCATGTCGGTCGCGGACACGCTCGGGAACGCGCAGTCCCCCAACAAGGACAGAGACTCCGTGCACTCCACCACCTCCTCCAGACACAACAGCAGCCCGGTGTCCCCCGCATCCGTGTCCGGACAGAGGCGCCTCTCGTCCCGCAACGGAGACCTCGGGCTGCCCGCGCCCTCTCAGTCCGCGGGGGGCATGGACCAGGTGCACGCTCAAAACGTGCCCGACTCCCCCATGGCCAACAGCGGGCCCCTGTGCTGCACGATCTGCCACGAACGGTTAGAGGACACGCATTTCGTGCAGTGTCCCTCCGTCCCCAACCACAAGTTCTGCTTCCCCTGCTCCAGAGAGAGCATCAAGGCCCAGGGAGCCTCGGGGGAGGTGTACTGCCCCAGCGGGGAGAAGTGCCCCCTGGTCGGCTCCAACGTGCCCTGGGCCTTCATGCAGGGGGAGATAGCCACCATCCTGGCCGGAGACGTGAAGGTGAAGAAGGAGAGAGACCCCTGAGGAGGAGGAGGAGGAGGAGGAGACTTTGAACTCTTCCTCTCTGTTTCCACTGCAGAGCAAACCCCACATGAACCACAGTGAGTGGCTGAGCCTCAGCACTTCATGAGTCTGTCACGGAGGGAAACACTGACCTGGATGTAAAGCAGCTGTTGAACCACAGGATGAACAGGGCTGCAGATAACAAGATAAAACACCTCATGTGCTCTTTAAACACGTCAACAGTGTGATTTATTCTAACATCAGAGTGAGCTGACACAGTATTCAACACAGGAGGAATTCAGTTTGCAGAAATGAAACTACATCTTTAGTCTGTAAAATGGAAATCAGAGGTGACGTCTTCAAATATCTGCTTTTAAAACGTCAGTTTCTGTAAAAGAAAACACAAACTGAGACGTTATTGGAAGGTTTAATCAACTATCTGATTTATTTTTTACATAATAATTTAATAATCTACCACTTATTATAATAAATATAACAATATCCATTATCAGTGTCTGTGCTATAATTTAAAATAAATTCTCCAACATCGCTTCCAACTGAAAAACATAAAACAAACAGAAATAAGCATTATTTAAAACATTCGCTCAAGTAAGTCCATTAGTTTTCATGAAACATATGTAACCTGTACTCATAAGGACAAAAGTTCCAGAATATCAATCAAAGGTCTGAGCTTGAACCACCGAGGCTCCGCTGTGTCCCTGGGGTCCAGAACATCCAGGACTTATCCTGTATTTACGGCAGAGGGCTGCATTTCTTTAAAAACTGAACACAACTTCCTCCAGTTCATTTATCTTCAGAATGTAACGGTGATTATCACTCTACGTTCTTCTCATCCAAGATTTAAGATCACATTGATAAATCCTTATTCTGTTTCCCATGGGTCCTTTCTCAGGACGGGCCAGATTATTGGACGTTAATCCAGCTCAGCGATGGTCCTTGTTGGGTCTGATGAGTCAGAAGGTGTGTGTGTGGGAGGGGGGGGGGGGGGTGTCTCTGTTTAATCTGACGTTTAGAGCAAATGTTTCATCTGGAGTCGACAAAAAACACTGAGCCTCCTGCGCAGCAAACATTCTACTTATAGCCGAAATAAATGTGTGTTCAAATGTTCTTAATGTGGAGGTGACCGCTCCTGCAGGTGGAGGAGGAGATTCTCGTCGTACTGAAACTCTTTGTGAAAGTTCATGATATTAGAAATGAAAGAAGGAGAAAAAGAACGACTCAAATCACTTGTTGACAAGTGACGTCACATGAAAGAGAATCAACACGTTAAAGACATTGTTCATTGGATCAGTGTAGAGAGACTCAGGGTTTCCTCTAGAAAACTGTTTCAGACATGAGCACAGGAAAACAGAGTCGGGACATGTTGTGTAGTTGGTGTTTGTGGAGCAGCAGCAGCAGCTTGTCGGATCCGACTCGTTCAAACAGGAACATGTGGGAACATCCAGGCGAGGGGCGGAGCCTGTAGAGCAGCAGGAGATGTTTGTGTTCTTCCAGTTTCACGTCCGTCACGTGTTAGAAACCTCATCAACACGTCCACTCGCTCTCTGGGAAGCTTGTCATTTACCTCACAGTATAACGTTTATTACTCATTAACTGAATTATTCCCTGACTGAGTTGAAAAGGCCTTGAAGCAACGTTTCGACATGAGGGAGGTCTGACCTGTCAGTCATCCATCAGGATTCATGAAGGCGTTTGGTTGGATGATGCTCAGAATCTGTGACTGACCTGAGAGAACTTTGATTATAGGGAGGTTATGAGCACAGGTTCAAAGTTGAGATGAAGTGAAGCGCATTTACAGAATATAACTGGACAGTGTAATGTGTGAATATTGATCGCTAAAGAGATTAAGCTGTTTCCAGGTTTGGAAGAAATCCTTGATGCTGGAAAGTTCTGTTTCTTCACCCACGAGAAATCAGCAGAGGCTGCAGCTCTGCAACACGTGATTCATGTTTTAGAGAGAAACTGAAATACACAGAAAGATAATCAATCGGCAAAATCATATTTAAAGCAAAAATGAACTGGTTCCAGCTTCTGTTCTGGTTTCGTTCATCCTGAGCTGTTGAAAACATCTGAAGACGTCACCTTGGACTCTGATTCACTATTTTCGGACACTTTACAGAATAAATGATCAATCGCGTAAATGTTTTACAATTGAAAAATGACCATTAGTTGCAGCCCCAGACCACAAAGACGTTCAGTAAATAGTGAGATGAAATAAGTTTTACCAGAGAATTTATGTGGAAAATTATCATAAGTTGGATTAATTGACATCCAGTTTTCTCGGCCACTGATTTATTCTTAATTTTGCCATGGAATTTGTCTGAAGCACTTTGTAACCTTGTTTAGATAAGTGCTATACAAATAAAGTTATTATTGTTATTATAAAAGCTAATATCAATTTATCAAAACGATTCAAGTCCCTCCGCTGACAGACTTGAACAGAGAAGTTTTCAGGCTGAGAAGCTGCAGAGAAGGATTCAGTACAGGTTTGTTCTGAGAGAAACATATAAATATTCTACATGTGGATGTTTCAGAAAAAGAGTTGAAGTGTTTTCATTGTCGTGGAGGTGACGGAGGTGTGAACAGTGATGGTGTGATGTTGTGTTTAAACAGATGGTTCAGAGAGTGAGACAGCTCTCAGTCACAGACTTCCTCATCACACCATCAGTTGATTTTATACAATCATGTTGGTAAAAAATACGTTTTTATTTTTTATAGGAGTTTTAAGCTATTTGTTTTGTTTTTTTATTGATTTTTGGAAAGGTATTTAATTCATTTTTGTGAATTTTCTTTTTAAACATTGTCTTTTTTTTTTACAATTTCTTACTGCAATAAATCTTCTCTTCAGGTTTTTACAGTTTTTCTGTTCCACATCTAAAATTTGAATTCGTAAAATGAACCATTAGAACACACAGGACCTTTTCTTTTTTAGTATTTTCTGTTTCTGTACCGTCAGTTGATAAAAAGGATAAAACAAATGAAACAAACACATTTGATCTTGTAACGTGCCTTGGAGCTGAGTCAGTTGTAATAAATTTCATTGGTATGAACCTTTTCAGTGGAATTTGACTTTTCCTTCTGACCAGACACACAGGACTGAACTTTATTTTGAAATCCTAGTGGA
>CM048049.1:23269672-23382172 GCA_026259375.1 Verasper variegatus
TTTTAGCTGCTGAACGAATCAACGTCCACACTAACACACTTGAAAACGATGAGTTACTTATTGAACACTCTTTTGAACAATGTCTTTTATTGTTTCAGTTCCCTTCTGTGTTTGATTGTATCACTTGATGTATGGCTCATTTGTTAGTCTTATTTTCTAATATCTTCATTCTTCACATCTTTTTCTGTTGAAAACATTATTCAATGATACAGTGGCCACACAAATCCATAACACAGAAACATGTTATTCTTATTTTTGTTGATTTACCAAGACCTCTGTCACATCGCAAGAATAATGTAGTTAACAAATGAGATGAAGTCAAAATACTAAAAAATTCTCAAATATATGAAACAGATTTTAAAGCTGCAGCTAAACTTCAGTTACACTTTCTTTGTTCAGCCACACAAATTATTCATCTCTTTCTTTAAAATAAGACTAAACATATCCACACCACCTAATAGGTTGAAACCGCACATTTCTGTTAACTCTGCCGATGGTCCTTTTTTAATTATTATTCAGGGGGGAGTTCTATCACCAAGCTGCTCCCAGTGTAACCTCACCAATGCAGCTACGCAATGACACTCCCTCACAGTCTCTGGCCAATCCCAGTCGAGTGGCAGCGAGTGAAGCCAACGAGGTGATGAGGGAGATGGGACGTCTGAAATCTGAGATAAAGATGCTGCTGATGGTGAGAACAAAAAATGAATGAGACTAGAATAGAGCTGAGTTCGACAGACACAATATTTCTGTCAGAACTCCAGAATTTCTCACTGTCAATTTTGAGAACATGCTGATGATGTCACAGGGTTTTTGTTCCCCAGCCTGAGAGAAAGGTTGACCTGGGAGACTCAACTCAGGGCATCAAAGTCTCAGAGACTAACACTCAGAGTTTGTGTTTGTTTATTCATTTCTGTCATCCAGCAGCCACAAGACTCTGTGCAAACTACCAGGCCTCCACCGGACCAACACAAGTCTCAGCTAAACCTGCTCCATTCCCAACAAATCCAGGACCAGCAGTCCCAGTCCCAACGACCTCAGCACCAACAAAACAGCTCCCACACCCAAACAATTCAGTCCCAACAACCCTATTCTGATCAAATCAATTCTCAACCAAACCACTTCCAGTCCCAACAATCCAGGTTCCAACAAAACCAGTCTCAGTCCAGAAAAGTCCCGTCCCATCAAATCCAGCCCCAACTAAATCAGAACCAGTTCCATTCCCAGTCTGTGATGGTCCACAGAGGCCTTGTGGCACCGTCCATGTTGGAGGAGGCGGGTGGGGTTCTGCGTCAGGTTCGGAGACAGAAGAAGGTTCTGGAGGAAAACCTGGAGGCTCTGCTGAGAGCCAAGAACGCAGATGTCCTTCACTGCCAACTGGAGGCACTGGCTGCCAACAGGTAGCTAATAGAAGTTATGTCAGAGGCCTAGGTCATGTGCAAAGATACTAATGGTAACTACAAGCTAACATATTGTTTACCAGTAGCTAACTGGCTCTGTGTTTGGTCATCCATCTTCAGCACCAACATTTATTTGCTAACAAACCAGGAAAAAAACATCCGACCTACGAACTTTTATCTGTGCGTGTGTGCGCGCACGTGCTGTCAGAATGTTTGGATTCTCTGTCTCAGTTAATAAAAGCTTCGGTCACAGAAAATGAGATGTGCTGCTCTGCTGTATAACTTTGTGTCGTCTCTGCAGAGACTGGACTCAGGAGGTTCGGATCAAGAGGACGGTGGACGCCTGGATCAGCACTTTGTCCAAAGACGTCCAGGTGCGTCTCGCTCTTCCACAAAGGCCTGACAATGATAGAAGTGGCAAAACTGTGTTTTAACAACCAGCTGTCTTATAAAGGTTTTTAAAGGAAGTGAGTTGGATGAGGATGAGGATGAGGATGAGGCATGTGGGATCATGTTTTCAGAATTTTAGTTGATATGGTTCATGTCTGAAATAGAAACAAAACCACATTGACGTCACTTCACTCATACATTTCATTTGCAAAGTATAAAGCTGGTTATAAAATGTTTTTGGCTGGAAAATCCTGTGATCTCTGACCTGAAGTCAAATCTAAATTTTGTTATTTTTATTACAGTATTATTATTATTATTATCTTGTCTTTGAGGTTCATCCACCTTCAGCTTTCTGCTGAAGGTGGAACAGGTTTTACATTTTCACTTATGTGGTTTCAAAATTGTTTCGACGCAGCAGAAACTTCTTCTTCTTCTTCTTCTCAGGCTGAGAAGTCCTCAGAGAGGGCTGCCAGGAGCTCCGCCCCCCCAGGGAGGGGTAGGCCAATCAGTGTGCTCAGACAGACAGGAAGTAAGGTAGCAGGGCCGAGAGGACGTCCAGGACAGAAAGCTGGACACAGAACGGTCAGAGTGACGTGTGATTGATTGATTTGATCCGTAGCACGCAGGTGATCAGTTGTTTTATTGATGATGTCTGTATGCAGGTGCAGGGGGCGGAGCCTGTCCCAGGTGGGCTGATAGACAGAGAACAGGTGGAGGGAGAGTCGTACCTGACGCGTCTGTACGGCAGAGCTCCGTATGAAGGTCTGAGACGAACCCTGAAGAAGAGTCCATACCTTCGCTTCACCTCACCTGGGTCACCACTCAACAGGAAGCCCCGCCCCCGCCTGGTGGAGAGCGTCAGAGGTTGTTTTTTTTTTTCAACTTTTATTGACTTGAACAAAATATATAAAAACAACTCGGGATGAGTTTGTATGTCGTCTTCACCAGAGGTCGCTGATGTTTCCACAGTAAAAAAAACACATTGGCTCCAAGTGATGAATAGAAAGAAAAGACCATTAACATGATAAAAAGGATAATTATGGGTTTTCAGTTACAGGTATAATGACTGTAAGAAAACACGCACACACACACACACACACACACACACACACACACACACACACAGTGCAAGGCTGCAAGCAGTAGTGACAGACCATTAACCAACCATCGGTTCTCATGACATCACTAGTTTCTACTCTCACATCAATAAAGACCAGTGACATTGTTTTCCTCAGGTGTGAAGGTAAAGTCTTGTAAGACTCAGACCAGTTTGACTCCTCCCCTCAGTCCATCGCCTGGACGACTGCATCATCGCCTCATCTTCAGCTCCTCCCACATTATGCCAGGTGACCCAGCTGACCTTACAGTGACCCCTGCTGACACTGTTCCCATGGCGATCCCACTGGGTCAGTTAACAGGTTCTTATTTATCTTTCCTCTTCATTGTAAATATTTTTGAAATAAAATAAACCCAGTAAACAATGTTTAAATATGAAGGACTGCATTACCCAGAAATCAGTGGGGGGGGGGGAGTCAAAAGACTCTTTTGAGTCTTTTGAGACTAATTTTAAAATAAATGGAAACAATAATAAACAACATTTTACTTAAAGTAACAAAGCAGTTATGAATATATTGTAAATGGCAAAAGGGAAAAATAAATTAATTTACCAAAAAAATGCACAATATAAAAAGTAAGATTGATACATGAAATTACAAAAGCTAAAAAAATACTGAAGGCAAATAAATGTAAAACATACTAAACAATTAACAACAAATACAATTAAACCAAAATATAAAAAAGTGATACAAAAATCAACAAGACAATTCAAAAGGGGAAATGAATCTGTAAAACAAGAAGAAACTGGATCATCACTCGGTCGAGCTCCTACCTCCACTAACTGACCCAATCTGACCCCAAAACCTCCCTCACCACGTTTACTGGAAATCTGTCCAGTGCTTATTGTGACTAACACACTGATGCAAACTTAACCTCAATGGTGGAGATAATGGTTCACCCCGTGCACCCCCAGGTCGTCGCAGGGTGGACTCTTCCTCCAGGTGTGTCACTCAGCATCAGCAGGAAATGACATCACCACCCACACCTCCCCCCACATTCACTGTGGCTGCAGTGGTCGGAGCACCTGAGCAACGACCACAGGTGAGCTGTACATGACTGTCCCTCCCACATGATGAGGTCAGAGGTCACTGACAGGTGGTGTTGTGTTCACAGAGGGAGGAGCAGCTGAATGCTGGAGAAGCTCCGCCTCTTGCTCCATCACACGTTGTCATCGAGACAAAGAGCGAGGAAGAGGAGGAAGAGGAGGATGAGGAGAACG
The DNA here is from genome assembly GCA_026259375.1 of Verasper variegatus. Classification (NCBI taxonomy): domain Eukaryota; kingdom Metazoa; phylum Chordata; class Actinopteri; order Pleuronectiformes; family Pleuronectidae; genus Verasper; species Verasper variegatus. The sequence goes on from CM048049.1 coordinate 23,273,795, forward strand.
CCTTCCCTGGTGCTAACTTCCTGTCTGTGGCTGATGTCCTCCAGGTGAGTTCCATCTGCCTCCTCCGAGTCAGCAGCAGTCCCACAGCTCCCCCTGCTGGACACAAACAACACTTTCCTGAACCTGATCCCACTGCTCAGAAAACAACGGGAGGATTCAGTGTTTGATCCATAACGATCCCATCAGAACCTTTAGTTGATTCTTCACAGCTACTGATTCTAATAAAGTCAATAATTTCATCAGATATCTTGTTTCAAAAGGAGCAGAATGTTTGATTGATAAATGACTCATCAATTCATCCGTAACCAATTAAAAAGTGAGGGAATATTTTATTATATCTGATCAGATTTAGGTGAAAGTATTTGTTTGACTATATTTGTATGTGATAAATAATCTGAGATCATGAACAACCAACCTGCCCCAGGTCTCCTCTGCTCTCCCCCAGGAGGAGGAGAGTGTGGTGGGTGAGGAGGCTGTGGAGCTGGACGGGGGTCCGTCTCCTGCTCCGTTCATGTACCAGGGTCCAGCTTTCCCTCCTCAGGGCTGCTCTGCCCTCCTTGCCCAGGGTCAGGCCTCCACCCTGGACACAGACCAGCAGAGAGACGCCCTGGAGGAGCGGCTGGTGGAGTGGTGAGAGAGCATTCTGAACTGGTCTGATGTGAACTGTACTGGATCCTGGTGGTTCTGGCAGCATGTTGTGGTTCTGTGTGTTTCTGCTCTGTCAGGGTGGAGCAGCAGCTGATGTCCAGGATGATCTCAGAGTTGTACCGTCCCCCTCCCTCTGACCCAACCCACAACCTTTCCACTGACCACTCAGAGCTTGAGGAGCAGAGCTTCACCTCAGACATTGGTGAGTGCACAGACGGACGGACCAATCAGAGCAGATGTCTGCTGACTGGTACTATAGCATTCACACAGTGTGTGAGTGGGACTTTGACGTTTCCCGATTTCTGATTGTGATGTTTGTCTTTGTTGTGTGTTCAGTGGAGGCGGCCGGAGGTGGAGGACTGCAGCTCTTTGTCGACTCCAACGTGTTGGTGGACTCGGCTCTGATCAGGCAGCTGGTTAACGAGGTTCTGACAGAGACTGTGGTGTTGATGCTGGGACAGAGGGATGCACTGGACACAGGATCAGAACCAGGACTGGATCCAACGACCCCAGGACCAGCAGCACATCGCGAGGTACGGAACCTGAAGTTGCAGAGAAACAGCTCTGTCTGTGTTCTGACCCTAAACCAGATCCTTCTGTTCCAGGACAACAGGGTTCCACTGGTTCCCACACCAGTACCGACCCCTCCACCCAGCCCGACCATTACCATCAACCGAATCACGCCCCCGACCACGCCCCCGACATCTGAGCCAACTAGCCTGCTGATTGAGGAGTGTCCTCAACCAATCACAGCTGCAGGTAGAAACAACATTAGCATTATTAGCATTGTTAGCATTAGCAGCTTACTGTCTGATGATGGTTCTCTCTGCCTCAGAGCTCAAGGTCACGCCCACACCCACTCCTGACCCCTCCCCATCAGCAGGAAGTCCACCTCCCCTTCATCAAGCCCCGCCTCCTCGGACCTGGCTAGATGCTGAGCTGCCATTGGACGAGGAGCGACCAGAGGAGCACCTGGATACAGAGCAACAACCACTGTTAGTTTAATGTCTTATTATTATTATTATGTTATTATTGTTGCTCCTTATCTGTTTTAACTAGAGCAGCTAATATAAAAGTATTTTAACACCTGATCAATACAATAATCTGATATTGCAGATAAAAAACTTCATAACTGATTTTGTGTTAATATGACACATGTGATAATATCATGTAAATCAAAGTGAGCTGACGCAGTAAGTTTCTGGTTCTCACAGCTACATAATGAATGTGACGTATTGTTTCACAAACTGAAGAAAAGTTGTTAAAGCTGATGGTGGACTCCTCCTTCAGGGTGATGACAGTACAAGAGGAGGACCCTCCTCTCTCCTCCCCCTCCGTGTCCTCGCCATCTCCTCGTGGTCCTGATGCTGACCCTGGACCAGCGTCCCCCTCCAGCTCTATGAGCAGCAGCTCTGCAGCATTGAAACACATCTCAGAGGGAGAGGTGGTCATCAGTGTCAACCAGCTAACTACTACGACAGGTATCATCATACTTGCATCTTCTGATCGCAAAGTAAACCAAGAAATATTTCACAAAAACGTCACATTTCAGCCTCATGTCACTAATAATCCTGAAGATCCCACTTGAGCCTCTTTCTGTCATCACTTCCTGCTGTGAAGCTGGAAATGTAAAGCTTCATCCACACTACTACGAGAGTTTGAGCTCCGTCCACCCTAACACACCTGAAAGCACGTCACATGACCGTTCACCTACACATGTGGTGTAAACAGGAAGTAGATGGTCTCCTCTGCAGTTGGTTGCTTAGTAACAGAAACTCCTCTGAAGGAGGAGCAGTGATGGTGAAGAGTCGGAGCAGGGATTTCTTTTCTCTGAGCGACAACGAGGTGGAACTGTTACTGACAGGAAGTGTTAGCTTTGTGTTCACCGCTGGTCGTCGAGTCATGTGACTGATGAGAACCAATCAGGAAGAGAACGTCTGTCATCGTTTACTAAAGTCTCAGTTTCTGTTCAGACTCAAACACAAACCCAGAGATTTAAAACTGAAACGAGACCAGTTTGCACAAGTCTCTGATTCAGAGGCTGGAAACTGCAGCAGACGTAACCATAGCAACAGGGATGAGTTTTCAAACTGAAACGACGGAGCCTGAATGTAGAAAGTGTCCGATACTGTGATGTAACTGTCTCTCTGTCTGTCTGTCTCTCAGAGGAGGGGGCCGTCTGCAGTTTCTCCAGCTCTCTACAGGAGCTGCACGACATGGTGACAAAAAACACTGAACATGTCTCACTCTGTTTCCACAGGAGGTTTGTTTGTCTCACACTGCCTGTCTGTCTCTCTGTCTGTCTGTCTCTCTGCCTGTCCTCCAGGACTATGACCCCCCTAGTGAAGGCCAGGTCAGAGGTCACGGCCTCCTGCTGACCCTGCTGACCAAGATGGAGCAGGGAGTCACACCCCGAGGAGAGAGACCACAACCTGAGGTACATACACACCCACCCACATACACACCGACACACACACACAGTGACCTCTGACCCGCTGTGTGTCCTCAGGGCTCCTGGGGAAGGCAGGACCAGGGTCAGGAGGAGGAGGTGAGCATGGGAGAGGTGAGAGACAATCGCACTACAAAACCTCACAGGACTACAAATCCCACGGACTTCAGTAGGAGTACGGCAGCCCGGCGGGGTCCGAGCTCTTCACCTGGACAGATCAGTCAGTGTTCAGGTACGAGCTGAGGACACTGAACCTGTGATGAGTCAGAACCATCACATCTCACCAGCGGTTACTTTACTTTGTATCAGATTCTTTTATACAAGTTTGTTTTATATGAATTTATCTGATTCAGTCTGATGAACACAAAGAGCTAATGAAGGGAACTGCTGCTGAAATGTGATCAGTGACTGTAGGGGGCGCTGTGACACTGTATTTCTACTGACTATTTCTACACACTGTGTGTGTGTGTGTGTGTGTGTGTGTGTGTGTGTGTGTGTGTGTGTGTGTGTGTGTGTGTGTGTGTGTGTGTGTGTGTGTGTGTGTGTGTGTGTGTGTGTGTGTGTGTGTGTGTGTGTGTGTGTGTGTGTGTGTGTGTGTGTGTGTGTGTGTGTGTGTGTGTGTGTGTGTTGAGCTCCACACATCCAGCCACTCTGTCACCACATCTCCATACAAGGTAATGTTTACACTGACTGAGCTGCTCCAGTGTGTGTGTGAGCTGAACTGTGTCTGTCTAATTTAAACAGGGTGTTTGGACGGGACACACACACACACACAGATCCTTGACTAAAACAACCCCTGGGTGGGGGGGGGTCTCTGTGTTTACTTGAACCTCTCTCTCTCTCACGTTTGTCACTTTCAGTCCAGACACTAAAAACCTCTAAGTCCAGTTTAGACCTGAACACACTCAGTCACATGGGACGACGGTTAAATGAAAATATTTAACATTTCACTGTTTATGGTATGAAAGTGAACTCTCTCTGTGGTTGTCATGGGAACGTGTTAGATGTGATAGCAGTGCTTACAGTGTTTACATCACACTTCACTGACCAATCAAAGAGTTTTGTTGTAGACGTTAACGTTCAGTCACGCAGCAAACACAGTGTCAGTGGTGAAGAGATCGTCACGTTCCAGACTTCAGGTTTTCTGAATTCATTATCAATCAATCACATTTTATTAGTATAGTCTCATGTTCACAAATCCCAGTTTGTCTCAGAGGCTTTAACAAGGTGAGACGTCCTCTGTCCTCAACAAGAGTCAAACTACTAAAACCTCTAACAGGTAAAGAAGGTAGAAACCTCAGAGACACACGTGAGGATCCGTCTCCCAGGACGGACACTAGTGAAGAGATGTCCCGTGGAACAGAGAACATCAGAAAGATCAGAGTATTTACAGCTTTGATTAGAATAAACACTTTGTAGCAGAACTGAAGGTCAATGAACTGATGGATTATTGTGATGGTCGAGTATCTGAGGAGGAATATTATATATCAAGCATCTTGTTGTGATCATAGTCCACGATCAGGATCCACCTCGATCAGGATCCACCTCGATCGTGGTCCACCACCACTATCAGATGTCAACACTATAATAAATTGAGACTAAATATCTACAAATCCCAGCTTCATCAGTGGAGTAACTGGTTTGTGTTTGTGTCTGCAGCCGAACCGGAGGAGGAGGAGGGAGGAACCAGGAGGATGGATGTTCATAGAGTGGAGGAGGAGGAGGAGGAGGAGGAGGTGATGGAGGAGGTCAGTGCAGCAGCTGATACAGACTCCTCCACCAATGATGTTTTCTAGAAAGACAAACAGAAGCTGAACATTTCCTGAGTCACAGCTAGAATATTGTTTCCTGTTTAATCAGCACAAAAACCCACAACAAGAATGAATCCACAGATTCTTTCTCTGCTCTTTGACATGTGGACAAACACCTGAAGCTCACAATGATTCAAACATAACATGTGTTCACGATCACAAGAGACTCAAGAGAAGCTGGACCAAGAGATTTATCTTGAAAAATGAATTCATCTGTGGATCGATGGACTGTTTCATATGGTGTATTCCAGCCATACACGTTTATTGACTGATCCACACAGACGACCGATCAGTTAATAAACACGGATCAGATTCCTCACATCCTGCTTTTAAAAGAAATAAAGCCTTTAACAAACTTAACACGTAACTAAAGACTTCCTGATGTCATTGTTTTTAAACTTGAGTGGTGAAGAGCAGGGGCGTGTCTACATGGTGCCTTCTTCTTGTCTTTGCTGATATTTAAATTTGTTTATGTCTCTAAAGGTACATTTGTATTATTCATACTCCACACTTGCATAGTCACTAATAAAATGCTCTTTATTTTAATAAAGTAGTTTTGATTTCAGTCACTTATTAAGTCCTTTTTTTTACTTTGTCTGATCGGTGAAGTTGTAACTGTGTCCTCGTCTCAGCTGATCCCAGCTCCGCCTCAGAGGCTTCACACCAGGTCCTGGACTTTAACCTCTGATCCTTTAAAGTGAAGCTCTTCTGATCAAAGTCTCCCCTGTAATCAACCAGGTTTATTCTTGATGAATCTTTTCTATTTTTACTGTTTGTCTATAAAACATCAGAAAGTGAAGAATGTCGGTTGTGTTATTTCTTCATATCTCGTCTCTTCTTGTTTCTTCTCTTTTACTTTGTCTGATCTCGTTTCGTCTCCTTTCATCTCACCTCCTTAAATGACCTCATTTGATCTTCTCTCATCTTTTCTTCTCGTCTTGTCTCAAGTTCTAAATAGAACTCCAGCTCTTTTCTCCTGAGGTTCCCTTTGAAACGAAGCAGCTTCTTTCTGATTCTCTCTCTCTGCATCTTTATTAATCCTTCAGCAGCTGTGAATGTTTCACAGCTGCTGAGTTCGTTTAACTCAGAAACACAAACAACCTTTAACAGCAGCAGAAACAAGTCACGTTTAAAATGTTCCATCTTGAACAGTTTTCTGATGTTTATGATGATAAATTTGTTGAAATGATTTTATAATGATTTGTATAGAAACTGCAGATATGATGAGAACTAACATGTGAATGGAGCGGAGCTGAAACCCTGAACTTCGTACACAAGTTACAAGTCACATTCCTGCAGGTTTTCATGGAATCGAATCTTCTCAGTTCTCTTTGTTCTTTCTTGGATATTTCCACTCAGACTCTGTTTCCTGTGAACTGTTGATCTCAGTTTAAATTTGAAACTAAATAAGAAAAAGTAATAAAACACAGATTTTTAATTGATAAAAATTGTTCAGTCTTGGTTTTCAAATGATTTTATTAAATAGTTCAAATAGTGACATTATCACAACATTTTAAATAATTTCACTTTAAATGTTTTATATTTGTATATCAAACGTGAGGGTTAGGGGTTAGAGTCTGATACTCGGAGGCGTTAGGACCCGGGATGCGGGTCCGAGGGGCGGGGTCTCAAGCTTTTATAAATTGGCACACTGACAGGTAGTGGTCTGAATGTTGCCTTCACAATAAGAGCACGTGTGTTTGTAGTAAATAGTGAACTGAAGATTTGTTCAGTTTCTGAAAATTAAGTTAGGGTCGTTTGCAAGCTTCGGATTATTTTACTAAATATTATAATTATTATGTATTTGTACCTATGTTTCCACCTGTCAGTCAGTCAGTCAGTCAGTTGACTAGTCAGTCAGTCAGTCAGTCAGTCTTCAGCTTCCTACACTAACGACTGGACAGATTTCCAGTAAACTTGGCTGAAGATGTTTTATGAGTCAGAGAAGAATCATTAAATCAGATTTAGTTTTTTTCTGTCCACTGATTTCTTAGAGATTAATTCCTGATGAAAACAATCAGACATATTTACAGGATATTTGTGAGTGACTTGATGCAGATGGATTGGATTAACTGTTAAGTGTGAACTTAACTATTGTTGATGTTCATGAGCTTCATCATAGACTTTTGGGAACAATTGGTTTTATTCTAATTTGAAGGTGTTAATCTGTGACTTCCTCTCTCTGTCCAATCAGAAGCTGGAGATCTTCCTCCTTGTGTGTAACTGAAATGAGTTTTTATTGAAAATGTATTTAAAGTGTAACTTCCCCTCCAGCTCCAGTCGAATGAATGAGTATTCAATCTTATTACTGTTATTACCAAGATTATTTTTGTAGCTATTACATAAACTGTCAGTTTTCAGCGATGACCTTTACCCCAGTTGTTGTTCCACATGAAGCAGCAGCAGTGACAAACTTTGACTCTGTGTTCAACTCGTTTTAAAATGTGACATTAAATAAATTATAAAAAATAAATAAGAACTAAATGGAAATGAACTGAATAAAATGATGTGAGGGAGAAGTGCGAGTATCTCACTTAAATAAATGACCTGATGGAGGCGTGTGCATGTGCACATGTATGTCTATGTACTTTATATTAACATATAGCGCTACTTTTAAATCTGTTTTATTCTGAAGGTCACAACAGGAAATGTATGTCATCGTTGCTGACATGGCTTAGCTGATTGGCCAGCCAGCGCGGAGGGGGCGGGGTTTCACAGGCTGAGGGTCAGTGTGATCGAAGCTTCATCAGAAGCAGCAGCTGATCCGAACTGTCTCCGATTAGCATCTGATCCGAACTGTCTCCGATTAGCAGCTGATCCGAACTGTCTCCGATTAGCAGCTGATCCGAACTGTCTCCGATTAGCATCTGATCCGAACTGTCTCCGATTAGCAGCTGATCCGAACTGTCTCCGATTAGCATCTGATCCGAACTGTCTCCGATTAGCAGCTGATCCGAACTGTCTCCGATTAGCAGCTGATCCGAACTGTCTCCGATTAGCAGCTGATCCGAACTGTCTCCGATTAGCAGCTGATCCGAACTGTCTCCGATTAGCAGCTGATCCGAACTGTCTCCGGATCTCCACCTTTACCGCGGCCCCGGGGCATGCTGGGATTTACCTGGACCTCCAACTGAGTGGACATATTTTCCGGATGAACGAACCCGTTTGTCCGACCACCGGTTGATTGTGGATCCAGTTTGCGGCTGTTTATCCCGCTTTATCAACCCGGGTTAACCGATCCGGGTCACATGCTGTTAAAGTCCTGAGTCTGGCGGAGGACATGCGTCTGTCCGGCCGCTGCAGCCGGGACAGAGAGGCGGTGTCCGGCCTCAGGGAGCTGGAGGCTCTGCGGCAGCGGCAGGAGGAGCTGGTCCGGAGTGCGCTGGAGGAAGAAGAGGAGGAAGAGGAGGAAGATATCCAGCTGCTCAGGAAACGGCTGGTAGGTCTCATGACCTCTGAACCTGGTCTACACAGGCTCAGGTGTGAGGTCAAAGGTCAGGGATGATTTTGACGTTAGGATGGAATTTAGATCAGTGTGTGTCTGAGAGCAGCTAATGACACACACACTGAGACACACACACACACACACAGAGACACACACACACACTGAGACACACACACACACAGAGACACACACACACACACTGAGACACACACACACACACACACACACACACACACACACACTGAGACACACACACTGAGACACACACACTGAGACACACACACACACACTGAGACACACACACACACACACACACACACACTGAGACACACACACACACACACACACACACACACACACACACTGAGACACACACACTGAGACACACACGCACACACTGAGACACACACACACACTGAGACACACACACACACACACACACACACACACTGAGACACACACAGGTCATGAGTTGTCCTGATGTTCAGGTTGTATCCATGACGACGCAGCTTCAGGTTTTATGAGTGAAATGAGTCGAAGTTTGTCTAAGTCGGCTCTGGTTCCTCTGGGACCAGGACTCTCAGAGGACACAGGTGAGACGTTTCTGTCTGTGTGTGTCCATCAGAATCTGTCTGAGGAGGACGGACGCCGGCCTCATCCATCAGTTACAGGAGCTGGACCGACAGATCATCGACCTGCGACTGGACCCTGAGTCGTCACTTGACAAGCTGGAGAGCGACAGCCGGCCCAGCTCAGGTACTGGTATTACTATGTAGTACTTTATACTCCCAATTATAGTCATAGTTACAGTTACGCTTCACTTCACTCGAATACTGGCTACTGTAATTATTATATTTATAAAGCAGATTATTTTATTATTATATTTGGATCAATGAAACTGATTTAAAACATTCTTTTCTTGAGGATCTTTTCTAAAAGTTCTGGATTTAATCAATGATGTAAACATTTCTGTTTTTTAAAATTTCATGAAACCAACATAAATACAAAATATATATTTTAATGAAATACGTTTTAATACATTTTTAGAATTTCTCATGATTTCTAACACTGCTAATACTATTTGGTAAAAGTCAGTAACTAGTTGGTTAATGTTAGTTAGACTTGTTTCATTTTAGTAACTAGTCAGTAATGTTAGTAGCTAGTTGGTAGAAGCTAGTGACCTGCTGACCCTCCATACCTCACAGCGTGTCATGACATCACTTCCTGTCTCTCAGGTTTCTTCGAGCAGAGTGAGGCGGCTTCGCTCTCTAACTCGTCGGACTCGGTCTTCAGCGAGTGCTTGTGCTCGGCGGCGGACGCTGACGGACGCCTCCCGTCGAACAGGTACAGATCATCAGTTGATCAGATGATGGGCAGGTCAGGGGAAGAGGGAGGAGTCTGCAGATGATTGGTTTATTGTTGGGGGGCGGGGTCAGTGTTCTGACTGATCTGTTGTCTGCTGTCAATCATCCATGCTGACCTAACGGACTCTGGTTTCAACATTTTACATTAGTTAACATTAAATTACATTATATTACATATTACAATAAGTGCCATGAGGGAACAAACCCAGAACAGCAGGAGTCATTAGTTTCTTTTACATCATCATCTTGTTAACGCAGGTGTAGTCAGAGGAGATGTGTAGATGTGCATTTTATTAACGAAAGTCCAAACAACGTTGTCCTGTGGACTTGCTGCTGATGACGACACTGCAAGTTTGACCTGTACCAACACAAATCATCCAACTGTGAATATCCTGAATCTGCAGCTCACTAATGTGAAACCTCTTCTCGTCTCAGATGAGCGGAGCAGCTGTTTGGACTGTGACGCTCTGGTTGGAGGACTTTGTGATGACTTGTCTGGAACAGTTTGTCGCTCACTCTCTGCCCCTCACCCACCCACCCTGGATTCTGTCTCCTGTGGTTCCCAGTCGAAGAATCACTGCGACCCGGTGGTTCAAAATGGCAGCGATGTGTACCGTTACCCAAGCCCACTCCACGCCGTGGCAGTCCAGAGCCCCAACTTCCTTCAGATGTTGGGTCATTGCGCTCACAGCAGAAACGATGGACTTCTGAAAACCATCGAAGCTGGTATTGAAGTTATCAAACCAGAATCTTTGTCTCTTCCAGGGTCTGTTCCAGCTCCTCTTGTACCTCAGAGCTCATCCTGGCCGATCCCCTCCTCATCCCACACTCAGTCTCAGAAGCGTCTGGACAGCTACATATACAGTCTGCTACAGCGGAGAGCACTGCCAGTCAGGACCAGCAGACCCAGGACCAGCATCAGCACTGAACCGTCAAAGAGCATTCAGAGGCAGGCGAGTCTATGTGTGAGGCCGGTGTGTGGTTCTGGTTTAAAGACTTTGAAGGGGTATGAACTGAAACCCACCAGCAGAGCAGCAGCAAGAGCAGCATTTGCTCCCTTGTCACCTCCGAGATATTGGTCTGTGGAGACTAAAGCCGAGGAGTTGGAGACTCAAAATGTCGTCTATGGTGGCAGCGCTGACACAAAGCAAGATGGCTTCAAGATGAACAGCAGTGACTTGGCAAAAAACCAGAGCAGCTCTTTTTCTTTCTTCACCAAAAAGGACATGAACACAAGTCTGCTGACAAAAAAGAGCAAAGGGCTGCTGCCTCCATCAGCAGTGTCCATCACCGCTCTGCCTAAAGAAGTCAAGGAGCCGGGCACTCCCAAAGCTGACTCCACCCCCAAGCAGCCATGTTACACCCCTGACCCAGCACTGCTCCTCAGATCTCCACAAACTGTCAAAACACAACCAGCATCTCCTACAAACAGCCCCAAGCCTCTGCAAGCCGACCAGACGGAGAAAGGGGATAGGTCAGTGCTGGAGCTTACAGTTCTAGGGTCCTACTCCCAGACTCAGGACAAAGCAAGAGGTGGAGGAGGAAGAAGCAGTCACATGGTTAACACTAAGAACATCCCTGCCCAGCGGCAGAACATCGAAATCTGCAAAGGTTGCAGAAAGAAAACCAAGACTTTCAAGGTGAAGACCACCACGACGATGAAGATGAGTCGAACCTCTGAACACAATGTGCCTTCAGAGAGAGAAGAGGAAAAATCTCACTGCAGGTCCAGTTCTAAAGAGTCTCAGCTTCTGGAGGATGGAGGTTCTAGCAACATTAAAGTCTCCAGGAGAGCACCTGGCCGCGCTTCCTCGTCCATAATCGAACGCCTCCCTGTGTCCATCCCAGAAGGCCGAGTCCTGGAGAAACACTCCACACTCGCACTTAGCAGTGTGCACTCAGGCACATCCACGCACTGTTACCATGGAAACCTCCACCATCATAGTCACCATCATCACCGTCACCACAGGCGTGACCGGGTCATGGTTGTTGCTAAACCAAAACACAAACGTCACGATTACCGGCGGCTACGTGTGACCAGGGATGTCACACACGATGATGCGTTCAGACGTACTCAGCGGCGGAAGAGAAGAGAGCGTCTCAGTATTTCTGCCGCCAACATGTACCGCCCCTCCAGTGGGCAGCCGAGGAGCCCGTACTCTTACATCGGAGGAAGTGACTCGGAGTGTTCAGCCGAGTGTGCGTCACTCTTTCACTCCACCATCATGGACACCACTGAGGACGAGAAATCCAACTACACCATCAACCGCTTTGGAGACAGTGAGTCCAGTGAGGAGGAGTATGTGGAGGAGAGCACCACCAGCAGTGATACTGTGGAGAGTGGAGCTGGTGGTGGGACAGGTGGAATGGGCAAAGGCTTGAACCAGTTGGGGCCACCAGGGGCCAGGGTGATGGGGCAAGACATGACACCAGCTCAGGTGAAGGCCTTTGTTAAGATTAAGGCCTCTCACAACCTGAAGAAGAAGATCCTGAGGTTCAGGTCAGGTTCACTCAAACTCATGACCACTGTGTGAGTCAGCTGGCGGCAGGAAACCACCGTCCTACCTGCTGGAATGTCTTACCCACGCACTTCTTATGTACCTGAACGACATATAATGTAAAACATGTGTGTGACATTCAAACCAACTCCAGTCCTCCGAAGCCTGAGAGACTAATCCAAACCAGACAATTCTTGTAAAAGCATGTGTGGCATTTTCCAGGAAAACTGTTCACAGGTTGAGTTCATCTGATCGACTCAGTGTTGAGGCTCATCTTTCCTTTTGTGTTCTTCAGTATGACCTTTAAATTCTGAAAAAGAACCAGAGGGAATATTGTGGTGTACATTGTCGTCAGTAACCTTTCAGTGACTGCCTAACATATCAGCTTCCTGTGTCTAAATTTACCTTCACATGTCCGACTGTTCATCTAAATGACTCCATATGTCTTCAGGTTTATGGTAACACTAACTTTATTTTTGGAATACTACAGATTGTAAAGGGTGGGTTTGAATCCAGCCAATCAAATTGGCCTCCTTCCTGTTGCTGTCGCTCCTGGTTCAACAAGTGCCTCAATGGAAGTGAACCTGGCTGTGAGACCTGCTTCAAACAAACATATCGTCCGACCAGGTCTGTGTGTTTCTCCACTGACAGTGAAAATAAATCCCTGCTCTGGTTTTTCACCTCCACCTCTTTTTATCCTGGTTTTGATTGTTTGATTGATGTGTACATGAAATCAGTTATGAGACATGTGGTTTATTCGTGTCACTGTTACCATGATCATCACAATATTCAGGTTTCAGATCATCTGTTTATCTCGATTCTCGGCCTCTAGGTTTGTATATTCAGAATATATAAATATCACTATAACCTGTTTTCTGTTGAAGTTCCCCAAATACATCCAGGTTTCACACCATCACTGTATGAAGTCAGAAAGAGGTTTCAGACACAGTCAATGATCTGAACGGCTCTTTGTTTGAAGCAGGGTTTGCGTCTGGTCGTCGGAGTTCTTTGGAAACTTCCTCAGATGTTAACGTCTCCAGAAGGTTCCTCAGAAGTTGGCCTGTGATGTCTTTCTTTCCTGGACAGGGTCGGACTATGTCACCTTGTTAATCTGTTGTTTGTATGTAGCTTTGTTTTTGTATTTAACTACTGGACTGTTTCAACATGTGCAAGGTCCCACCCATGCCAAAGGTCTGGATTTAGTATGCTCCACTGGCACAACCCACTCTCAGCTACAGTTCCTTGACCTGGTGGTCTCAGATCATCACATCGTCCTCTTCACGGTTCCCATCTCCTTTAGGAACACCAAGACGGTGACCTCACCAGCCCTGGCAAACCTACTGGCTACATACCTGGCCTCAGATCCCCCCAGCACCATGGTTGGCCTGGTCATCCACTACAACACTGCTCTATCCCTCAGTCTCGACTCTCTCGTCCCCCTCAAAACCCGAACGTTCTCCTACACTTGCCCAGCCCCCTGGTTCACAGCCGAACTTCACGCCACAAAGGCCTCTGGCTGTCAACGTGAGCAGCTCTATAAAAGATCTGGCCTCACTGTCCTCCTGGAGGCCTACAGAGACCATGTGCGCTCAAACAAGGAAGTTATGGGGTTAGGGTGGTTGTGGCCCCCAAGGCTCTGCTCTGGAAGGTTGGAGATCTCCTCCTAAACATCCCCCGAGGTCCGCAACCCGGGCGTCATTCTTGACTCCACCCTCTCCTTTAAATCCCACATCAAATCCAAATCCACCTTCTTTCACCTCAAAAATATCCAGAATCCGTTGCAGAAACCCTCACCCATGCCTTTATCACCTCCCGTCTGGATAACTACCAGGTACCTGAAAACCTCCTGAAACGACCCCAATACGTACAGAACTCTGCTGCCAGGGTTCTCACCCGCACTCACACCCTCATTCACCTCCACTGGCTCTCGATTAAGGCCTGCATCAACTACAAACTCCTCCTGCTCACCTACAAATCCCTCCACGCTCTAGCCCCACCATATTTAACCGACCTCCTCCAACCCTACACTGCACTCAGAAGGCTACGGTCCTCAAACTCAGGTTTGCTCTCCATTCCCAAAACCAAATTACAAACTTTTGGAGACAGAGCCTTCTGTGTTGCAGCCCCCACCCTCTGTTGATGCTCCACCCTGCTGCTAAATTTGATCCTGTTCTGTACTTGTATTATTACTTTTTCTTTTCTCTACGGTTTAGTCCTCACAAACATATGTAAAGTGTCCTTGGGTCCCGTGAAAGGCGCGATATGAATATAAGCCATTATTATTTATAATCACACAAAATTAGCTCTTTGCTATCACAGCACGACAGGTTTCTGCAAATGCTTCTGGTTTTATTAGAGGAACTGGAGATGATATATTTGTTTGAACATATTTGTATATCACACATGGAACATGTGTTTTATATTAAGTCTGATGTCTCTTGTTACTTCCACCACTGTTGCTATTACGATTTACGTCCAGATGAACGTGTGTCCTCTGACTGATGGTGTGTTCATGAACACTCTGTATAGTGGTCCACTCTCCTGGGAGTCGTTTCCATGTAGTCAACACTCAGAGGACAAATCTGTTCAGTCTGAGGAAGACACACACACACACACAAAGAAACACATACAAAGACACACACAGACAGAGAGAGAGAGAGAGATGGAAAGTGGACTTGATCTCACAGTGGATCAGATCTCGTGTTTGAACGAGTCTGAACAGTTCACTGTGGTTCAGGGAACGATAATTCCTCCGAGCCTGAAACGGTCCGGATCTAACGTTTGTGGTGGAAATAATAAGATGTACCTTGTTAACTCCCATTAAACATATCGTAATTTGTAAATATGAAAATAAAATTTGATTGATTGACTCAAGTTCACTAAATCAGTAAATCCTAATCAGTTAAACTGGAATTTACTGATCTCGGATCGTTTCTCCCTGAGACCTGGAGGGGACTGAAATCTTTTCAGTTAGGACATAAGATTCCAGTTAGTGTCACCACTCTGGTGTTTTAATACAAGCTGCCAATTCTTAGCTCTGTGACGTCCTCTGACCTGAGGTCGTCTGCACTGTGAGTTCCAGCTCCAGCCGTGAAGAGCAGAAGTTTGGGTTCAGCGGGGTTTGGACTCAAATGGTTTAGGGCTTGTTTGAAGGAGGTTCTGTTGAACTGCTGATTGATTCTCGATCCTCAGAGACCAATTGACCTCTGACCTTTAAACCTGACTTCACTACAGCTCCTGGTGTCAGTCAGGTGTGATTTCACAAAATTTCGCAATTTCGCTTCTTCACAAAACCTTCCCTCCTATTGGACGACAGGGACACACCGACTCCAAAGTCTGCAGGATGAAGTAAAGCTACAGTGATCATGTTTGTCCAGCAGGGGGCAGAAAACCACCAGAACACAGACTCATTCAGAAACCATGTGCTTAAACCTCTGCTTAAAAAGACCACTCCAGATGTTTTAGCTAATCGTAGACCCATATCAAACCCTTCATTTCCAAAATCCTTGAAAAAGCTGTTGCTAACCAGCTGTGTGATTACTTAGATACTTGTGATGATGTAATGATGTTGCCCATAGGCCTAAAGCAGGTGAGGAGTATCAGATTTTGGAAAGGAAGGTTTGATGGGTCTATAATCAGCTAAAACCTCTGGATCAAGACTGGGCTTTTTAAGTAGAGGTTTAATTACAGCTACCTTAAAAGCTTGTGGTACGCAGTCGGTTAACAAAGACATATTAATCTGATTTAATATGAAACTGTCAATTAGGGTGAACACTTCCTTAAAAGGTCCAGTTGGCATAGAGTCTAATAGACAAGTTGTTGGTTTCGAGCAGTGGTTCTCAAACTTTTTACACCATGTACCACCTCAGAAAATATTAAGCTTTCCAAGTACCACTGTTATGAGCAACATTAAAATACAGTAGCGTAGGCCGAACCTAGTCAGCTACAGACAGTTCACACAAGAGGAAGGTTTATTCCTAATAAGGAAATGATTCATTGTTGACTGTTGTCTGCCACAGACACGCTGTTCAAAGGTGGAGAACTAGAACTGGCACTGAAACACTTCCACACACTGGTGTATAGATACAAGTTATAGCTTTGTCATAAGAGATGAAAAAAGCTAAACAAAGCAACAAAGGGAACTCCCACCTCCTCACACTTCTTCCACTGGGAAGGGCTCCTCCCGTCGGGTCCTACTGTTGACACTGCAGCGAAGGAATTTCTAGTCAAGGGTGTGTGTGTGTGTGTGTGTGTGTGTGTGTGTGTGTGTGTGTGTGTGTGTGTGTGTGTCATGGAAACCTTTTTTTTCTCTCAGACTTTGACGGATTATTGTGACTGGTTTGTTATTGTGTGTTGCCATAGAAACTGGAGTTCCCCTATCCAGTGATTAAAAGAAAACATGAAAATAAAAGTTTTCATGTTTTAAATCCACATATTAATAAAGAATAATAATAACTATTTGTTTCTTTGTCAACTGACACACAGAGGAAACTCTGTGTGTGTGTGTGTGTGTGTGTGTGTGTGTGTGTGTGTGTGTGGTCTTTGGGTGTGTCTGTGTGTGTCTGTGTGTCTGTGGGTGTGGTCTGTCATGGGATTTAAAGGCTTGTGTTTCTCCCAGTGTGTGCGATCGTCTCTCAGGTGAAAACAGGTACGTCCTCGTCTCTGTTTCACACTTTAACTGTCGGAGTCTGAGTGTTTACCTATAACTTTACATGTATCAGTAATGTACTTGTAACTTTACAAGTATCAGTAATGTACATATAACTTTACATGTATCAGTAATGTACTTGTAACTTTACATGTATCAGTAATGTACATGTAACTTTACATGTATCAGTAATGTACTTGTAACTTTACATGTATCAGTAATGTACCTATAACTTTACATGTATCAGTAATGTACTTGTAACTTTACATGTATCAGTAATGTACCTATAACTTTACAAGTATCAGTAATGTACATATAACTTTACATGTATCAGTAATGTACTTGTAACTTTACATGTATCAGTGATGTACTTGTAACTTTACAAGTATCAGTAATGTACTTGTAACTTTACAAGTATCAGTAATGTACATATAACTTTACATGTATCAGTAATGTACTTGTAACTTTACATGTATCAGTAATGTACATATAACTTTACATGTATCAGTAATGTACTTGTAACTTTACATGTATCAGTGATGTACTTGTAACTTTACAAGTATCAGTAATGTACTTGTAACTTTACATGTATCAGTAATGTACATATAACTTTACATGTATCAGTAATGTACTTGTAACTTTACAAGTATCAGTAATGTACATATAACTTTACATGTATCAGTAATGTACTTGTAACTTTACATGTATCAGTAATGTACATATAACTTTACATGTATCAGTAATGTACTTGTAACTTTACATGTATCAGTGATGTACTTGTAACTTTACAAGTATCAGTAATGTACTTGTAACTTTACAAGTATCAGTACCTGTAATTTGACATGTATCAGTAACCCACAGACCTTTACAGGATTAATCGGAGTCGTTCCTCAGGTGTGTTTGTTTTCTACACCTGCTGCTGCAGAGCCAGACCAACCAGTTTGTTTCTAAAAGTGAACCACGCCTGAGTTGATTCATTTTATTTTCATCTCTAATTTAAATATGGATGATTGAATCTGACCTTCAGTCACATGATCCTCAGTAACTCCAACAGTGTGTGCAGTGGTGGAAAGTAACTAAGTACTTTTACTCTGTATTGTAATGAAGTACACTTTGAGTACATACTAACAGGAACATGTGTTTTCAATCCAGAGGAAGTAAACAGTAACTTTACTGCAGATAAAGACGGATGTTTTAACGGTGTGTGTGTGTGTGCTTCTCATGTCAGGACTCGTTCACCCCTTCAGCTGCTGTTTGAAACTGACTCTCACAGACGAGCAGGATGGATGTGAGTAAATCTTTGGATTCTTGTGTATTTGACTGAACCTCTGGTTATTCACTGTCTGATGCTGATTCATGTTCAGTTTAATTGGACTGTTTGGGGGTTGAGACTTGGTTTTAGGATTAGGAATTTGGTTGCGATGGTTAGGGTAAGGGGCAAGGGAATGCCTTATGCCAATGAGTGTCCTCACTAAGATAGAAGTACAATCGTGTGTGTGTGTGTAAACAGGGTGGACTTCATCTCTAAAGCCACTCCCCTCTTTCTGAACATTCCTAAAAGAGGTCTGGACTCTGAACACACCCTGAAACAAGTTGTGAGATACATTTTTCATTTAGCTGACGCTCTTATCCAAAGTGACTCACAACAAGTGCATCAACCATGAGAACAAACCAGAACAACAACAATCAAGAAATAACAATTTCTTCAAAAAACCAAAACTACAAAGTTCTATAAGTAAGAGCCATTTAAGTGCTAATAAATTCTTAGTTTAAACATTTTATTCAAGGTATAGTCGGAAGATGTGTAAACTTTCTGATGTCCTGATGTCCATGTGGAGCTCATTCCACTGTCTAGGAGCCAGGACAGGAAACAGTCATGATGTTGTTGAGTGTTTAGCTCATAGTGAGGGAGCAACAAGCCGATTGGCCGAAGCAGAGCGGAGTGAACAGGATGTATCCTGGATGTAGACCTGGACCTGATCCGTTCGCAGCACGGTACACAAGTAGTTTTGAAATGGATGCGGGCAGCTACTGGTAACCAGTGAAGGGAGCAGAGGAGCGGAGTAGTGCTGAGTGAATTTAGGTTAAAGACCAGTGGAGCTGCTGCTTTCTGAATGAGCTGCAGAGGTCGGATGGCAGCAGCAGGTAGACCTGCCAGGAGGGAGGGGCAGTAGTCCAGGTGTGAGACGACCAGAGCCTGGACCAGAACCTGCACCACCTTCTGAGTGAGAAGGGGGTGTATTCTCCTGATGTTGCAGCATGAATCTACTGTGACAAACAGGTCTGAGAGTGTTGCGTCCGCGCACTGTGGAAAATATGAGGAAAACATGTAGATGTGTCGATGACGTGTTTTGTCCAATAATCATTACTCGTCTGAGACCAATTTACACAAACAGTGTTTGACGCAGTTTCTTCACTTATTTGTCTCTTCCTGTTTCTGCAGCTCAGCGAGGCTCTTGGGGATTTTCCTTCTGGTGACCAATCAAATGGTGGGGGTCCCACCTGGCCAGGTACATCCACCAGCGTCAGATCTTAAACTTCATCCTCTAAATATTACGACTTTACTCGAATGAAACGATATATTATTCTGATATCCCGACTTTTTTTTTGCTCTAATTATTGTGTTTTGTTTACTCTGTAAATTAGTGTTTTCTGATTGTGTATGAAATGAGGGTAAATGTTGAAATCGAACAATAACAATGAAAAGGTTAAAGATGCATAAAAACCTTCAGGTCAGTCCAACCCCGCCTGGCCCGGAGGTTCATCTGGAGGAGGAGGAGGAGGCATGTGGCCCGGTGGTAACCCTTCCCAGCAACCCACTGCACCTGGAGGATGGCCTAGTCCTGCACCTGGACCTGTACCTGGACCTGGAGGATGGCCCAGTCCTGCACCTGGACCTGTACCTGGACCTGGAGGATGGCCCAGTCCTGCACCTGGACCTGGACCTGGACCTGGAGGATGGCCCAGTCCTGCACCTGGACCTGGACCTGGACCTGGAGGATGGCCCAGTCCTGCACACGGACCTGGACCTGGACCTGGAGGATGGCCCAGTCCTGCACACGGACCTGGACCTGGACCTGGACCCACCTTTCCAACTGCACCTCAGCAGATTCTGGTGAGACACACAGACACAGTTACAGACAGACAAACAGACAGATTTCCTAAATGATTGTTTTCTCGTTGACAGTCGGTTCCGTACGAACAGAATCTTCCAAATGGAGTTTATGACAAACTGCTGATCACCATCGCTGGAACCGCCAAACACAACGCTAACAAGTTAGATGGATGATGATGATGATGATGATGATGATGATGATGATGGATGATGACGATGATGATGATGATGATGATGATGATGATGATGATGATGGATGATGGATGATGGATTGTTCAACTGCTTTTATTTTGAGCGTGAACAGATTGAGGATAAAACAGATCTTAGGTTGTGGCTCAGCTGACTCACTGAATCTGTACTCATTCTAGAGCATTATGGGAACTGTAGTTCCAGAACTTAAAGGATTATGGAAGAAAGAGGAAGAAAAAGAATAATATTTGTTCTGACAGCGTCCTCCAGTGAACTCATGGTGTCTGTTCTTCAGGATCACCGTGGATCTGAGGACGCCCAACGATTTGGCCTTTCACTTCAACCCTCGCTTCAATGAGGCGGGGAAGAAGGTGGTCGTCAGAAACAGCTACATCGGAGAGAAGTGGGGCCAAGAGGAGAGAGACATGAAACACTTCCCCTTCGTCCAGGGACAGGCGTTCGAGGTCAGGAACTGGTTTATGAGAAATACTCAGATTTAATAGTTATTGTTAATGTTAAGTTTTTTGTTGTAACAGTGATGCTGGGGTCGGTGGATCCCTCTGTGGTGGCGGCTCAGCTCAATAACAGTTTGTGCTCCTCTTGCTGCAGATTAAGATCTTGTGCACCAACAGAGAGTTTAAAGTGTCCGTCAACAACTCTCACCTGCTGGAATTCAGACACCGGGTAACCAACCTCAGATCCATCAACAAGCTCTGCATCTCCAAAGACCTCACCCTGTCCAGGGTCAACATGGAGACTCTGCACTGAGACGGATCACCAGATCCACTGGAGATCCACCACAGATCTAAGGGTTTGGCGGTCAGATGTCATGTGGAGATCATCAACTTATTCATAAGAAATCCATCAATAAAATTATACTATATCTGTCATAGAAGAACCAGAAATGTATTAGATCTACTGAAGATCACAGAAGATCGAGTAAAGGCTTATTTTAGATCATTGATCCTCAGTGGATCCTCAGTGGATCCTCACTAGATCCTCACTAGATCCTCAGTGGATCCTCAGTGGATCCTCACTAGATCCTCACTAGATCCTCACTAGATCCTCAGTGGATCCTCACTAGATCATCAGTGGATCCTCACTAGATCCTCACTAGATCCTCAGTGGATCCTCACAAGATCCTCACTGGATCCTCACTAGATCCTCACTAGATCCTCAGTGGATCCTCAGTGGATCCTCACTAGATCCTCACAAGATCCTCACTGGATCCTCACTAGATCCTCACTAGATCCTCAGTGGATCCTCACTAGATCCTCACTAGATCCTCAGTGGATCCTCAGTGGATCCTCACTAGATCCTCACTAGATCCTCACTAGATCCTCAGTGGATCCTCAGTGGATCCTCACTAGATCCTCACTAGATCCTCACAAGATCCTCACTAGATCCTCACTAGATCCTCAGTGGATCCTCACTAGATCCTCAGTGGATCCTCAGTGGATCCTCACTAGATCCTCACAAGATCCTCACTGGATCCTCACTAGATCCTCACTAGATCCTCACTAGATCCTCACAAGATCCTCACAAGATCCTCACTAGATCCTCACTAGATCCTCAGTGGATCCTCAGTGGATCCTCACTAGATCCTCACAAGATCCTCACTGGATCCTCACTAGATCCTCACTAGATCCTCACAAGATCCTCACTGGATCCTCACTAGATCCTCACTAGATCCTCACAAGATCCTCACTGGATCCTCACTAGATCCTCACTAGATCCTCACTAGATCCTCACAAGATCCTCACTAGATCCTCACTAGATCCTCAGTGGATCCTCAGTGGATCCTCCTGTAGCTGTTTTCTTCAGTTGGAACTCGTATGAATCACACAAATAAAGGGTTCATCTTCAACTTGCTGCTGTTTGTGTGTATTTGTATCTGAACCACAGGACCACACCTGACACCTGATCCGTCATAAACACAGATCCTTTATATAAAGACAGATCATTTTCCATTCATGTGCTTGGTGAGTTTGAAGGACAGAAGGAATAAGAGACATCAGGACAGAAGGAATAAGAGACATCAGGACAGAAGGAATAAGAGACATTAGGACAGAAGGAATCAGAGACATCAGGACAGAAGGAATAAGAGACATTAGGACAGAAGGAATCAGAGACATCAGGACAGAAGGAATAACAGACATTAGGACAGAAGGAATAACAGACATTAGGACAGGAGGAATAACAGACATTAGGACAGAAGGAATAAGAGACATTAGGACAGAAGGAATAAGAGACATTCGGACAGAAGGAATAACAGACATTAGGACAGAAGGAATAAGAGACATGAGGACAGAAGGAATCAGAGACATCAGGACAGAAGGAATCAGAGACATTAGGACAGGAGGAATAACAGACATTAGGACAGGAGGAATAAGAGACATTAGGACAGAAGGAATAACAGACATTAGGACAGAAGGAATAAGAGACATTAGGACAGAAGGAATCAGAGACATCAGGACAGAAGGAATAACAGACATTAGGACAGGAGGAATAACAGACATTAGGACAGAAGGAATAAGAGACATTATGACAGAAGGAATAAGAGACATTAGGACAGGAGGAATAAGAGACATTAGGACAGGAGGAATAAGAGACATTAGGACAGGAGGAATAACAGACATTAGGACAGGAGGAATAAGAGACATTAGGACAGGAGGAATAACAGACATTAGGACAGGAGGAATAACAGACATTAGGACAGGAGGAATAAGAGACATTAGGACAGAAGGAATAACAGACATTAGGACAGAAGGAATAAGAGACATTAGGACAGGAGGAATAAGAGACATTAGGACAGGAGGAATAAGAGACATTAGGACAGGAGGAATAACAGACATTAGGACAGGAGGAATAAGAAACATCAGGACAGGAGGAATAAGAGACATTAGGACAGAAGGAATAAGAGACATTAGGACAGGAGGAATAAGAGACATTAGGACAGGAGGAATAACAGACATTAGGACAGAAGGAATAACAGACATTAGGACAGGAGGAATAACATACATTAGGACAGAAGGAATAAGAAACATCAGGACAGGAGGAATAACAGACATTAGGACAGGAGGAATAAGAGACATTAGGACAGGAGGAATAAGAGACATTAGGACAGGAGGAATAAGAGACATTAGGACAGAAGGAATAAGAGACATTAGGATAGGAGGAATAACAGACATTAGGACAGAAGGAATAAGAGACATTAGGACAGGAGGAATAACAGACATTAGGACAGGAGGAATAAGAGACATTAGGACAGGAGGAATAACAGACATTAGGACAGAAGGAATAAGAGACATTAGGACAGGAGGAATAACAGACATTAGGACAGGAGGAATAAGAGACATTAGGACAGGAGGAAAACAGACATTAGGACAGAAGGAATAAGAGACATTAGGACAGGAGGAATAAGAGACATTAGGACAGAAGGAATAAGAGACATTAGGACAGGAGGAATAAGAGACATTAGGACAGGAGGAATAAGAGACATTAGGACAGGAGGAATAAGAGACATTAGGACAGGAGGAATAAGAGACATTAGGACAGGAGGAATAACAGACATTAGGACAGAAGGAATAAGAGACATTAGGACAGGAGGAAAACAGACATTAGGACAGAAGGAATAAGAGACATTAGGACAGGAGGAATAAGAGACATTAGGACAGAAGGAATAACAGACATTAGGACAGAAGGAATAACAGACATTAGGACAGAAGGAATAAGAGACATTAGGACAGGAGGAATAAGAGACATTAGGACAGAAGGAATAAGAGACATTAGGACAGGAGGAATAAGAGACATTAGGACAGAAGGAATAAGAGACATGAGGACAGAAGGAATCAGAGACATCAGGACAGAAGGAATCAGAGACATTAGGACAGGAGGAATAACAGACATTAGGACAGGAGGAATAAGAGACATTAGGACAGAAGGAATAACAGACATTAGGACAGAAGGAATAAGAGACATTAGGACAGAAGGAATCAGAGACATCAGGACAGAAGGAATAACAGACATTAGGACAGGAGGAATAAGAGACATTAGGACAGGAGGAATAAGAGACATTAGGACAGAAGGAATAACAGACATTAGGACAGAAGGAATAACAGACATTAGGACAGAAGGAATAAGAGACATTAGGACAGGAGGAATAAGAGACATTAGGACAGAAGGAATAAGAGACATTAGGACAGGAGGAATAAGAGACATTAGGACAGAAGGAATAAGAGACATGAGGACAGAAGGAATCAGAGACATCAGGACAGAAGGAATCAGAGACATTAGGACAGGAGGAATAACAGACATTAGGACAGGAGGAATAAGAGACATTAGGACAGAAGGAATAACAGACATTAGGACAGAAGGAATAAGAGACATTAGGACAGAAGGAATCAGAGACATCAGGACAGAAGGAATAACAGACATTAGGACAGGAGGAATAACAGACATTAGGACAGAAGGAATAAGAGACATTATGACAGAAGGAATAAGAGACATTAGGACAGGAGGAATAAGAGACATTAGGACAGGAGGAATAAGAGACATTAGGACAGGAGGAATAACAGACATTAGGACAGGAGGAATAAGAGACATTAGGACAGGAGGAATAACAGACATTAGGACAGGAGGAATAACAGACATTAGGACAGGAGGAATAAGAGACATTAGGACAGAAGGAATAACAGACATTAGGACAGAAGGAATAAGAGACATTAGGACAGGAGGAATAAGAGACATTAGGACAGGAGGAATAAGAGACATTAGGACAGGAGGAATAACAGACATTAGGACAGGAGGAATAAGAAACATCAGGACAGGAGGAATAAGAGACATTAGGACAGAAGGAATAAGAGACATTAGGACAGGAGGAATAAGAGACATTAGGACAGGAGGAATAACAGACATTAGGACAGAAGGAATAACAGACATTAGGACAGGAGGAATAACATACATTAGGACAGAAGGAATAAGAAACATCAGGACAGGAGGAATAACAGACATTAGGACAGGAGGAATAAGAGACATTAGGACAGGAGGAATAAGAGACATTAGGACAGGAGGAATAAGAGACATTAGGACAGAAGGAATAAGAGACATTAGGATAGGAGGAATAACAGACATTAGGACAGAAGGAATAAGAGACATTAGGACAGGAGGAATAACAGACATTAGGACAGGAGGAATAAGAGACATTAGGACAGGAGGAATAACAGACATTAGGACAGAAGGAATAAGAGACATTAGGACAGGAGGAATAACAGACATTAGGACAGGAGGAATAAGAGACATTAGGACAGGAGGAAAACAGACATTAGGACAGAAGGAATAAGAGACATTAGGACAGGAGGAATAAGAGACATTAGGACAGAAGGAATAAGAGACATTAGGACAGGAGGAATAAGAGACATTAGGACAGGAGGAATAAGAGACATTAGGACAGGAGGAATAAGAGACATTAGGACAGGAGGAATAAGAGACATTAGGACAGAAGGAATAACAGACATTAGGACAGAAGGAATAACAGACATTAGGACAGAAGGAATAAGAGACATTAGGACAGGAGGAATAAGAGACATTAGGACAGAAGGAATAAGAGACATTAGGACAGGAGGAATAAGAGACATTAGGACAGAAGGAATAACAGACATTAGGACAGAAGGAATAAGAGACATTAGGACAGGAGGAATAAGAGACATTAGGACAGAAGGAATAAGAGACATTAGGACAGGAGGAATAAGAGACATTAGGACAGGAGGAATAAGAGACATTAGGACAGGAGGAATAAGAGACATTAGGACAGGAGGAATAAGAGACATTAGGACAGGAGGAATAACAGACATTAGGACAGAAGGAATAAGAGACATTAGGACAGGAGGAATAAGAGACATTAGGACAGGAGGAATAAGAGACATTAGGACAGAAGGAATAACAGACATTAGGACAGAAGGAATAAGAGACATTAGGACAGGAGGAATAAGAGACATTAGGACAGAAGGAATAAGAGACATTAGGACAGGAGGAATAAGAGACATTAGGACAGAAGGAATAAGAGACATTAGGACAGGATGATTTATTAAATAATACGATGTTACACAAACGTTTACAGTAGGTGGCGGTGTGCACCTTCAGTTTGCGAGAAGAAGAAGAAGAAGTCTTCGTTACGTCATGACGCAGCAGCTGTACGTCAATGTGTTCGGTAAGTCGTCTTCAGTTCAAGTTACTGTCCCCGTTAGAAGAACCGACAGCTCCGGTGACGGCGGAGCTCCGTTAAAAACTCTGTGTTCACCGGAGGAACCGGCAGCGGCTCAGGTGACGTCACCGGAGGACCGGAGTGGGTTTCCGGACACAGTCGCAGTGACTCCCCGTCAGGTGGCTGTGACCCTCGGCCTGTGTCCGCTCGGCTGCCGGTGTCCGCCGGAGCGCGTGAACCGAAAGAGACGCACCTGGTTCTAAATGACGTCAGGTTGGTGACATGTCGTTTCATTTGGCCGTCAGCCTCCGAGGCTAGTCAGTTAGCCAGGTGTACCATGGCTTCAAGCGGCCGCGGCTAGTAGCAAGCTAGTTAGCACCGTGGCTATTAAAGTTTGTCTACCTGTGTCTTTGGTCAGTTCCGGTTCCAGACCGGGTGTGGCGGCGGGAACAGCGGGTCAGGAGCTTTGTTTACCGTCTCCTGCTAACACGTAACCGGGTCCAGCGTCAGATCGTTGTTCAGATACAACAGACTGGAGGCTTCAGGGTTTAACAGGGCTGCTGTGGGTTAGTTCAGCTGGTTAACACCGGTCAGTTAACACCGGTCAGTTAACACCGGTCAGTTACCTGAAGCACCTGCTGCTGTGGGTTAGTTCAGCTGGTTAACACCGGTCAGTTAACACCGGTCAGTTACCTGAAGCACCTGCTGCTGTGGGTTAGTTCAGCTGGTTAACACCGGTCAGTTAACACCGGTCAGTTAACACCGGTCGGTTAACACCGGTCAGTTAACACCGGTCAGTTACCTGAAGCACCTGCTGCTGTGGGTTAGTTCAGCTGGTTAACACCGGTCAGTTAACACCGGTCGGTTAACACCGGTCAGTTACCTGAAGCACCTGCTGCTGTGGGTTAGTTCAGCTGGTTAACACCGGTCAGTTAACACCGGTCGGTTAACACCGGTCAGTTAACACCGGTCAGTTACCTGAAGCACCTGCTGCTGTGGGTTAGTTCAGCTGGTTAACACCGGTTAGTTAACACCGGTCAGTTAACACCGGTCGGTTACCTGAAGCACCTGCTGCTGTGGGTTAGTTCAGCTGGTTAACACCGGTCAGTTAACACCGGTCGGTTAACACCGGTCAGTTAACACCGGTCAGTTACCTGAAGCACCTGCTGCTGTGGGTTAGTTCAGCTGGTTAACACCGGTTAGTTAACACCGGTCAGTTAACACCGGTCGGTTACCTGAAGCACCTGCTGCTGTGGGTTAGTTCAGCTGGTTAACACCGGTCAGTTAACACCGGTCGGTTAACACCGGTCAGTTACCTGAAGCACCTGCTGCTGTGGGTTAGTTCAGCTGGTTGTGTTTAGTATTAATCATTATCTACTCACAACTATGATGGAGGGGTGTTGCAGCCAAATCTAATACAACTGAAGTCAATGGAGACGGATTCTTACACCACACAGCTGAATACCTGGCTGTGCATTTGAAGTTATAGATATTATATATATACACATCAATAAAGTTCCGATCCAAACACTTTGACTTGTGTTGACTGTAATTGTCTCATTCGGTTGGATTGGGTGTTGACACTTGACTGTGAAGTAACTGAAACTGTTGAAGTTTAGCCGTACTGATAAAGTCACTGCTTCACAGCACCTGTCTAGGAAACACTCACTTCCTGTGAGGCTTCACTCTCTAACTCAGAACTCGAGTGACAGCGAGACGGACATGTATGTACATGCTGGACGTAGCAGAGCAGCAGAATCAGCTGTGAATGAAACCATAGATGATCTGTACTAACCGAGCTGCTCCAGAGAGTTCAGAGCTGAGGAGCAGCCGCTCAGTCAAAGCAGATTCATTCAAATTCCTGACAATGCTACATGGCCAACGATATCAACAACAGCTAGCTGGTTAGCATGCTAACTTCAGTACAAGTAAAGAAGTGATGGAAATGAAGAAGAGGAGTTAATGGTATTTCACCTCTGGAGACAGATGTTGGTGAGCAAAGACATTAAGTTTGTTACTAATGTGATGCTAATGTTAGCTATGTAGCTGATGTTAAAACTGTCCGACCCCTTAAAACACCAAAACACAGTGTGTTGGTGTTCTCCCAGCATGCCTTGTGGTTGAGTACAGGGTGCGGTTGTCTGGCTGAACAGGCTGAAACAAGCTTCAGACAGTTTTATTTCACAAACACAGGAACTGAGTCTGCAGCAGTTGTTATTGTTCTTCAAGTTCATATTTAAAGAGGATCAGTGGTGCACAATCTCCTCGTCTCTCCAAGTTGACGTCTTCGTTTTCTACGTGTATGGCACGTACACACTCACCCACTGTAACACACACACACAAACTCCACCTGTAAAGTCCTTGTCTTCACAGACTTTTGTTTATTTCCTGTTGTTAATTTAGTGTGTCTGTGTGTGCGTTTTCCTGCAGGTTGTTTGTGACCTGACTTTTGAGGAGTCTCAGGCGTCTGGTTTTGTTTCTTGTCGGGGGGGAGGGGGCCTCGCTGTGAACCTTTGAGAGATGTGAAGCTGCAGGATCAGAGGAGCTGTCCTACAAAACACCGCCCCCACTACTGCCAACCAATCAGCACGCAGCCTGGAGGTAACTGCTCTCTAACACAAACATCACATTTTTTGGTGTCTCTTTTGATTTGGTTGTTTTTCATCCTTTAAGTCATCTTCAGTTCTCTTACTAAATAAAATGTTAACTACGACTCCCAAGGTGCATTTCACCAACTAACAGCCAGACCTCGTCACATGTCTGGGCTCCGTCATAGGAGGAGGCTCATGGGTAATGTAGTATTTTTTCAGAAAGGGCTAATTAGGCTGAAGTCAGAACCACTGACTGGAAATAAAGATGTCTACACATCTCCACTTCCTTTAGAAAATAAATAAAAATATCTCAGATACAAATGCTGCCATCTTGCACATTTCTAATTTTTAATTGAAAAGATATTTGTGGTTTGGTCCGTGTCCTATTTGAAAACAGGAGGCAGGGTTTGTGAGCTATACTGCAGCCAGCCACTGGGGGGGGGGGAGTCAGTTGGTGTCGATTATCTGCTCAAATTATCCTGAAGTGTGAAGTGTTTACAAAACAATCTTAATAGCACTGATTGAGTGGGAGCCTCCGCGATCTTGAATAATGATAATCGGCTCCGACAGAAACCTGCAATAGTGAGAGAGCGAGCGAGCGAGCTGACCGGGAAACATCCCCAAGTGGATGTTGCGTACTCGTATAGCTGCGACAGAAAACCCTGACAAACTACCAACTCGCCTCCAGCTCGTGCTGCAAAATGTCCAAATGTCTACCTTCTGTCCAAAACATCTAGTCTGTGCGTCATGTCTGTAGTGTCCCACGTTTCAGGATCGGTCAAGAGTTGAAATTCCTCTTGTGTAGCAGCCTTTAGGTTCAGGATAATCTAATCAGGATAGTGTTTGCTGTGGCAGTTCTTAATTATCTCCTTGTTTTCATGTTAGTTTTTAATTGGTAAATGAGCTAGTGAAGTCTTGCCAAAGAAGATCATTTCATAAAGATTTTCATAACTTGATTTCGTCTTGAATCGTCCTGCTGTGTTGAACTCCTGCGTGGACCTGATGTCACATACACGCTTTAAAACCTGCTGTGCATGTTTCTACTTGGTAGGATGACATCACTGGTGATGTAACGTCATGAAAAAAGGAGTGTTTGTATAAAACCTGACTCATTGTGGTTACACAATCCACTCCTACCCCCCACCCACTCCCCAAAAAGCACTGCAGC
Source organism: Verasper variegatus (assembly GCA_026259375.1). Lineage (NCBI taxonomy): Eukaryota > Metazoa > Chordata > Actinopteri > Pleuronectiformes > Pleuronectidae > Verasper > Verasper variegatus. Next base: position 23,303,923 of record CM048049.1, read on the forward strand.
AGCATTGGGCTGAACCAGAAAGAAGACTTTATTTATTTGTTTTAATCAATATATTAACTCTTAAGAATTTATCATCCAGAAGCAAAGTAGTGGAAGAAGTACTCGCATGTTTTACTAAAGTAAAAGAACTAATCAAGTAGAATGTGTTGGAATGATTAGACTGATTCATCACTGCAGCTGGTGAATGTGGAGCTGTGAGCTGCTGTGAACTTCCTGCAGGATCAATAAAGTTTCATATTTAGCGTTGTTGTGAATTTAATAACTATGTTATGTAAATGTACTTCTCTCTCTCTGTAGAATGTAAGAAAATAATCGTCACAAAAGAGCAGTTTGTGCAGATGTGCAGTTGTAAAGCACAAGTGACGGCAGCACTTCAGGCGTGTCATCGTCGATATGCGACTGGGAATAATTAGGATTACACAACCTGAAGTCAGAGACTAATGAGAGCCAGAAACAGATTTAAAACACTGAGAAGTCGGAGGTCACAGCACACAGCTGTGGAGTTGTGAGTCACTCTCAGTAAATTAAAGGAAACATCCGTTCAAACGTTGAAGCTGTGACGATGAAGAAGCTCAGTCAGTTTAAATGGCTGTTGTGAGCAGGAAGTAATTTCTTCTCCAGACTGCGTCACATTTCTTTATACGTTTGTTTTTTCACAACACGTTGCTGAGGTTTAGGACGTGTTCGCATTGACTCACACACTTTTGTTTATTGGCGGGTGGCAACCAACGTCAAGGTGCTTTATCGCCATCCGCTGTGTGTTTCAATGTCCTACTTCCTCGTCTCCCTTCTCCCCCAATAGAGCTTTAGAGACAGACACAGCTGCAACAGACCTGACAACTGCAAACCAACAAAGCACAGATCCAAGCCAACCAATTAGAGTAGTGAGTGAATTGTTCCTCTGGAAGTGAAGCCAAAAAATGTCTGGCACAGATGCTGCCATCTTGTGGTGATGACGTCATTTACAGTCTGTGCAGCAGTGATGATGAAGTGGAGCCGGGTATCCAGGTCCCGCCCATATACACACTCAACCAATTACGAGTCAGTCTCAGCTGTCAATCATGACGTCTCTTTTTATATCATCAAATAACAGATTCAAACCAAACTGATCAGAAACACTTGAACAAACATCAGTGAGATAATATTCATCATATTTCCTCTCTTTCCCTCTCAGGACCATCATGCATCTGAAGTCACATCCAAAGCTCATGCGCTCAGACTTGCGTTTGGATGCGGCCGGTGTTCAGACGTCATCCCAGCGGAACAGTCTGTTTGTGGGCCAACAGGGGGAGCTGCTAAAGACCTGCAGCAGTAACCATGGCAACATCAATAGCAGCCGGCTTCCGTTCAGTGTCATCTCGACCAACACGCTTTGCTGTATCAACGCAACAAACGGCAACGTCAGCAGCAGTGTGGCTTCGCTGCGGCTGAAGCCGTCATGCAGCGCCGCCCTGCCACTAGGCCGCGAGAATGACACACTCAGACTGTACCAGACCGCCACCGAAGACACTGATGCCCCGCTGGACATCTGGACAGTCATCAAGCCTGGACATGTCCGAGAGAAGATCGCCATGTTTGCATCAGAGGGAGCAGGGACAGAGGCGGGAGGCAGTGAAAGCACTTCCTTCAGCAGCTCAGGCTTTTGGGACAGGACGCTGCCGGTGTGTGAAAACCACGCGGCCATGACGCGTCAAACACGCACCATAAAGGCAAAGGGGAGCTGGGAGGAGAAGTGCAGCGCCAAACGACGCCGCAGGTCTGGTAGCAATCACTGCCGAGTCCTGGATACTCAGCAGCACACTCGTGAACCATCTCCACGGCGCTCCAATTCAACTCAGAGGTCAGGGGTCGGGCAGCATGAAGGTGAGGAGGTGACAGAGGAGGAGCAGCAGAAGGTGTCAGTAGTGGAGATGGTGGCGTTCTTGGAGCAGAGGACGAGCGAGCAGCAGATAGACAGTAAACCTGCTCTCACTGTCCAGAGAAGCTCCACCACCATCATGCTCTACAGAGCTCTAGCCCCCGAAGCCAGGGAGGGCTCAGAGGTCAGAGGGGAGGAGCTGGAGAGCATCAGTGTGACTGACATGGTGGCCAAGCTGGAGTCGGAGTGTCTGAGGAGGAGGACGGAGGGAGATCTGTCGAGGAACAACAGCCTGAGAAGGACGGTGGGACGAGTCCTGCTCGCCGCTGGGGGCCAGAGCTCCGCCCCGTCCCATCCAGCATCATCATCAGCTTCTGTATCATCACTGCTGGGAGCTCAGAGTCCAATCAGCTGCTCAAAGACCCCGTTTAGAGACACCTGCCTGAGCTCTGACCACGCCCCCTCACCGGACATGGCCCCCTCACTCTTCTCATGTGAGGTTGGGGGGGGCAGAGGTCTGGCGATGCAGAGCAGTGTCACAGAGACCGAGCCTCCGCCCGGCTTGTTGTTTTTGTCTCTGCTTCCTGTTGTTGATTCACACCCCACCCCTCCCTCCAAAGAGCCCCGCCCCCCTGCCGTAGGTTACTCTCCTAACTCTGACAGCCAATCAGATAATAGGGGGAGGAGAAATGCTGACGGGTGTCAGGAAGGGGAAGTTATAGGTGCAAGTCTTTGCTCTGACCTCATGCAGCCGAGCCGCCGTGCATCGGTGTCGCAGGACTTCCTTGAGATGCGTCAGCGGCTGCAGCAGCTGCTGGAGCCACAACCGTACCTGGCTGTGCTGCCGCATCACCTGCTGGTGAAGATCTTCCTGCTTCTGCCGACGCAAAGCCTCGCCGCGCTCAAGTGCACCTGCCACTACTTCAAGTTTGTCATCGAGAACTACGGCGTCCGGCCCGCTGACTCGCTCTGGGTGTCTGACCCCCGTTACAGCGATGACCCCTGCAAGCAGTGCAAGAAGAGGTACGGCCGTGGCGACGTGTCACTGTGCCGCTGGCACCACAAGCCGTATTGCCAGGCGCTTCCATACGGCCCCGGGTACTGGATGTGTTGCCATGGCGCCCACAGGGATGCTCCTGGCTGCAATGTGGGTCTCCATGACAACCGCTGGGTACCAGCGTTCCATAGCATCAATGTGCCGATCTACAGGAGAAGCCTCATCGACAACTGAGTGTGTGTGTGTGTGTGTGTGTGTGTGTGTGTGTGTGTGTGTGTGTGTGTGTGTGTGTGTGTGTGTGTGTGTGTGTGTGTGTGTGTGTGTGTGTGTGTGTGTGTGTGTGTGTGTGATAAACTCATGCTAACATAAACCTAAGCTGACGTTTCATTAGATCAGTTTAAGCTTGATCTAATCATGTGACCAGGGCTGATTCTCTTCCAGCAGGTTAAAGACGATGTGGAGAAATAACTGCCGAACTCTGAAGGTTCAGTTTCTCGTCATGTGACAGAATCATGAGTCAGTTCAGGGAAATCATTAATGAATGATTGGGATTTAAAGATAGTCAGAAACTTAGTTTTGAAGGAAAATCTTGACTCGTTTCTTCTTGTGGTCTGACAGAAGAACAGTGTGGCGCCCCCTACTGCTCAAACCCCACCTCAACGTAAAAACTGCTCACAGAAATTTGACGTTTTCCTGATCCTCTCTGTTTTCTACACAAACAGTTATCAGTGGTTCACAGATGAGGAAGAGTCCCGGCCAGGACTCTTCCTCTCTGCCCTCAGTTATTAGCTTTAGCTGCTGATGAACGTGACGATTCTCTACTGATCAATCGATTGATCGAAGTGTTGGAGGCACACTGTGACAGCAGGAGTTCAATTACTTCATTATCAAAACGGTTCCTGTCCATCAACTGATCAGTTGACGAATAGATGAAGCTCCACAATCTCACGTGGTCTTCATCAGCAGGAGCTTAATTCTGAGTTTGTCATCATGTCTGATGAAGACTGAGATGGTTGAAAGCTGGAGAAAATGGAAAAATCACTAGAAATAGTTGATGAAATAATTCTGATGATTTGTGTGGATGCAGGTCACCTCCTGCTTTAATCAATCGATGGATCATCTGCTGCTTTATATTTGTGTTTTTTCACCTGTTGATCATCAGATTGATCGACATCGATTTCAATCAGTGACTTTTCAAACCCGCCTGGACGTTAAGTGAGTGGGGGGGCGGAGCTTCAGGGGGGTCTTGAGTGGAGGAACTTAATCTGCACCTTTGTTTACATGTGTACATGAGTCGTAAAGAGTTTAAAGGAGGGATGGTTAATGCTGTTCAGTCAATCAGCAGCTGAGTGATCATCTCAGGACTGAAGTTAGAATTCTTAAACGTGGCCTTGAGTGATGTAGGAGACGATGCAATATGAAACTGGACTGTAGAGATTATAAAAACAAGAATATCGGGAGAAAATATAACGGATGTTTTGTTTTTTTTAAGTTTTATTGGTTTCACTTTTCAGGCTGTCCTGCTTTTTTCTCTGTTGAAGATCTTTAATAAAGTGTTTTCTCATGGGTTTGTTTGGGTTTTAAAAAAGACTTGTTTTTTTCATTTTGTCGATTTCAGTCTGAGTGGGAGGCGGGGCCAATACTGGCCCTGAAACGGTTCCACCCTCCTCCACAAGGTGTAACGTCGGCTGAGTCACAATAACCAATCATGTTGTTTCATGTTGTGATTTTAATCATCAATCAGCTGCTTCACCACAACCAGCTCATGTTCATTATTTCACTACGTTTCATTTTGACACTAAACCAGTGTTGTCGTCAATGTGACATCACGCAGCTGTTGTGATGTCACGTCCCCCCTGTGACCTCACACAGCGTCTCCATAAGTTGGAAGTAGTTGTACTTGATGTCGTACTCCATGTCGTACCAGAAGTTCACTGCAGCAGAGAAAATACAAAACACATTCATTCAAACTGATCAAACTTTGTGTTGCAGGAACATCGTCAGTCACAATAATATCACACTGGGACGTGTCCCGTTATCAGCGTGTTCATGTGTTTACTTTGAGCACAAGGAAACTGTTCACATCACGTCACAGGGGGCGGGACTGTGTGAGGTCACCTGTTGGGTTCAGGGGTTTTTACCTGCGATGCAGCCATGTGACTGCCGGACATGGTGGAACCACAGCGATGGCAGGTACAGCATCTCTCCGGCCTTCACGCTGCAGTGGACCGGCCGAGCACTGCGGTACTGTGGGTACCGCTCCAGGTCCGGGTCTAGGGGGTCCAGTGGGATCCATGGGACCTGAGGGGGGAGTAAGTTTGTTAAGTGGAGCAGAGAGCTGACAATAACACACAGATCCCTGAACGCACCTTCTCAGAGTCGCTCTGATCGATGACCTCAAACTCGCCGTCGTCCCGCTGACGATAAACAGCCGGCTGATACACACCTGACGTGCAGAGAGACCGTTACTATGGTTACTGACTCACTGTGGAGGATGCAGCATGTTCACTGCTCGTGGTGCATGGGGTTTCTATGGTTACCATAAGGGATGAAGGGTCGGTCTGTGGGCGGCAGCAGGATGAAGTTTTTCTCTCCAGATATCACACAGTAAAGATTCTCATAGTGATCTTTGTGCACTAAGACAGAAACACACACAGTTTGTACATTTTCAACACACTGTGTGTCGTGTTCAAAACTCACTGGAGGTGACGGCGCTCGCTTCTCCGAGCCAGAAATTAACAGCATCAGGTAACTTTCCTAAAAGAAAAGAGATGAAATATCAGTCAACTCATCAGGCTTCATTCACCAATATCTTCTTCCATTTTATTATTAAATTTTCTCTGAACCGAGTGCCTAAGAAAACCGTTTGTCTGAATCACGACGTGTTCTTAAACTTTCTTATGATGACGAATGACATTGTCTTCAAGGGCATTTAAAAGGGCATGAGACTGCAGGTGCACACAGATGTCACAGAAACTGAACAGTATGTTTAAGGAGTCAAGAATTAAATGAGTCTAACTACGATGGATCACAGTTATATTTCTTAGTGTCAGCAGTGATCACACAATAACACAAAAAACGATTCCTATGCTCCGGTTCAACGTTCACTGAAAGTTGTATTTCAATAGGAAGTGTTGTTGTAAGTCTCCTTGTGGCCACCGGCAGCAGCACTGAGCACTTGGTGAAATCCTCCATCTTGAATTCTACACGGTGCCTTTAAGGAAAAAATACATTTTACAACAACTTCACCTGCTGAATGACGTGAACAGTCACAAACATTAACCCAGCGGCGTAGTGATCCTACAGGAACCAAACTGACATTAAACAAAGTGAGTGGCGCTCTGTGCAACAGAGTCGTTTTGGCCCCTTCAATATTTTTGAGCTGATTGAGTCATATGGATCATGGCACTATTGTCCAACCATCGCACTTTAGCCACATTTCTGAAATATCCAGTCTCCTGCTGATGAAACTGAACTTTGATGTGTCTCAGATCCTAGTTTAGAGAAATCTGACCTTTTTCTTCCCTGTGACTTTGCTCATGTCTGAGAAATGTGGTTTAAAAGCTCTGTTCCAGCTCCATGTTTATTTCAATACTGATTCTTCTGCTGATTAATTGGAACCCTCCACAGAAACTAGTGAGAAATGTTAAATACCTTACTTCTTCTGGAAATATTTTAGTAGTTTGAGTTTCATCTGAACTTTTCTTTTATTTCAGTAATTTATTAAAATGTTGCTTCTCATATGTGTTGGTCAAATCACATTCAAGAGAACTTGTCATTTTCATTCTTATTTTTATAATTCTTCTGGTTTAATTTTCAGTGGATCAACAGAACAGGTGTGGCGGCCGTCTGAGAACTCACCGAGCGCGGCGCTCATCCAGGAAACGTGAGGCTCCACGTCGTCCGTGAGCTCCGGCAGCTCCTCCAGCAGGTTAGAGCACTGCTTCTGAACGTAAAACACACCGGAGAGCTCTTCCTGCAGGACACAACAGTCAGTACTCATCCACCAGCTCACTGAGGGAATGTCTACGCTGCGTGTGTCCTACAGTGTCTCCTGCAGTATCTCACTTGTCCTGCAGGGGCAGTCTCTCACCTTCCCCTCGATGACGTCGAGAACAGAAGAGAAAGTCATCTGTCTCTCCTCAGGCATCACGAATCGATCCCCGTTCACTGCGTCCGCGTAACCATTCGGAGTCACTGCCACACTGATGACCTTTGACCCCACCTTCTCCCTGCAGACAGGAAACAGAATGAAATCTTTCTGACCAAAGAAGAATAAAAGTCAAGGTATCAGTGGGCGGGGCTTCCTCACCTCAGGTACTCTGGCGTCCACCTGGACAGAGCCGGCCAATGGCTGACAGCATTGCGGATGATGCAGGGTTTGTTTGGACCAATCCAGTCACGGTAGAAGTGCAGCGGATCAGGTGGCTGCTCCAGGTACGGAACTGATTGGCTCAGATACAGATCTGCAACAGAATCAATAATCACTAGTGATCAGCTCACTCATCAAGTATTTAACTCTTCAGCTCTTCAGGAACTACAAACTACTGCAGCTGTAACGGTAGTACCACTACAGGAGTCACAGCAGTATTTGTGGCAGTGCTAGTAACTAGTAGTTATTAGTACCAGTGTTGACAGTAGAGGTAATTGTGCAGTATGTATATATACTTGTAGCAGTACTTTGAGTAACAGTATCTGTGGTGGTAGAGGTGGTGTATTGTACAAGGAGAGGACCATGAGTAATGATGGCGGGAGAGTACTGTAATGGTAACAGTAATATTTGTAGCAGTATTAGGACTGGTAGTATCAGTAGTTTCAGTAGTATTAATAGTATCAGTAGTAGTTTACTCACCATGAGCCTCCAGTGAAAACTCGTTCAGACGTTTCTTCAGCGACTCCATTTGTTCATAAAACCTGGTCTGGAGTCTCTATATCTTCAATATCCTGTCTTTTCCTACAGTTCTATACACACAGTTCTATACACACAGTTATATACACAGTTATATAGTCTGATCAGACCTCGAGCCGCCATGCTTCGTTGTTTACATCCTGTGCGCATGCGCATTACTCCTCTGCTGTGCTGTCGGCGGAGCAGCTCCACCTGCAGGCGGGAGGGTGAAGTGAAGAATCACAGAGCACGTAAACACTGAAGGGAATATTTGGAATAATCAATTATAATGGGACAAATGAGAAAGTTGTGTAATAAGCTGAAAATACACTTAAACACTAGGTCGAGTTTTCTCATCAAGCTGCAGAGCCTCCTCTGTGACGCCACAGCTCTGCTCTGATTGGCTGAAGGCTTCACTGACACATGACGTTCTTATGTTTTTAATTAGGAATTCAGATGTGTTTTCTGTAAATCTATAAATATAAAGAGTTAAAATCTGAACTTGTTCTTAAAAAGGTTTAGAAGGTAAACAGGAACTTTATCTACCTCTTACCTCAGAGTTAAGAATAAAATATTATATATATATAAATAATATTTTATTCTTAAGAAAGAAAAGCAGCTGAAAACATGAACCGTTCAAGAAGAATCAATCATCAACCTGTTTACATTTCTAACAGAGCGCCTGCTGCAGGCTAACACAGGTACTGAAGCAGCAGGTGAACAGGTAGAGTAAATGTACTCAGTGACTGACTGAAGAGTTCAGGGTCACATCAGTTTGTATTGGATGCAGCTGTGAGGCTCTGGATCAGGTTCCGGATCAGGTTCTGGATCAGGCTCTTCACTCATGGACGAGTCGGCGTTGGAGCGATACTTTGACGACTCCATTGCAAATGTGAGTAAAGATTCCTGTTTGAACATCCAAAGCTGTATTAAGAGACAGTGTGAGGTCACAGCAGGCACGAGGATCTGTGAGCTGCACTCACTTCACTCTGGATTCAAAGTGTAAAAGACGTTTTCAACAACAAACTGTTTCTCTTGATTCAAATCAAATCCAGAAACATGAGTTTGAATTCTCAGTCTCATATTTTCACTCTCAGAATGTTGAAATCTGAAAACATCAATTAAAACAAAACATTTTAAATATATAGTTCATGAAGGAAATTAAAAAAACTCAACATGTGTGTTTGTGGTCTGAGGAGGTTTTTCATTCTGAGTAATGGAACGACTGAGGAAGTGACGAGCTGCGTTCACATGTTCCAAATGTAAACATTGATTGATTGATTGATTGGCTCCTGCAGGACTCCAGCTTTGTGTTGGGGGAGGAGCCTGGTCTCCAAGACCCCGCCCCATCCCTGAAAAATGGGGCGGGGCCGGGTGCAGAGCTGGGGGAGGATCTGGACCTGAGTTTTCTACCTGATGAGCTCAACACACAGGAAGACACAGGTGTGACATCACTGAAGGGTTTTTTTAACAAACTTTATTATAAGTTAACAGATTTAAACTGTAAATAAAAACAGACTGAGTCTGGAAAGTGAAGCCGATGTGGAAGTGCCTGAAACCTGTGTTCTCCCTCTGACCAGCAGGGGGCGACTCCTCTGGTAGTTCCTATAGAAAGTGACTTCTCTCTTTATAACGTCAGTAACATTCAGGAGTTTATGTCTCAGTCTCTAGTTTCAAGTCTTCTTCAAACAGCTGATGTTCATTTAGTGAATTATGATCATTTAGAGTCAAACAGACCATAAAGCACCAGATGTGTTGGGGGGGGGATACCACAGAGTGATTGACAGCTAGTATTGTCCAATGGGTGCCGATGGCAGATGGACGTGTCCTCCAGCTCCAAATATAGTTATTCTACTTCTGAGTCAACCTGGAACATGAATGATTCACACCATCAGCATCACAACAGCTGAGATCCTGTAGTTCAGTGATGTCAGGCTCCTGACTGAGGTTATGACCTTTAACAGGGAGCTGACTCTGAGATTTCATTTCAGCTGAAGCAGCAGGGGGTCCAACTGCAGCTGTGGACACATCTCAGGACAGTGGCATCTGTCCAGACTACAATTCCCAGGATTCCATAGCTGCTGACTTCCATAAGGGGGCGTCCACATCAGGAATGGGGATCATCACCTCCTCCTTTTGTCCCATGACTCCTATGACCCCCATGACCCCCATGACCCCTGTGACAGAGAGATCAGGGATCATCCCACAGTTACAGTAAGTAGGAGAAGTTTGTGGTACTAATACTTTATCTGTAGTACTTCATCGATAGTGTTTGTACTTTTATGAAGTACAAAGTCAGATCTTTGAAAAACAAATGGTTTATATAAACCAATACACTCTACATATAAAACCTTCTGGTTGGAGGACGACCACTCTACCCCTCAGCCAACCCAATATAATTATATCATTTCCTGTTGATTCTGAAAAGTTTATTTCTGTTGTGAGGTCAGAGATGTGTCAGGAGATGTCTCTGCACTGAACCAGGTCTGTGGATGCAGAGCTCCCTGTGTGAGCACTGAGCAGAACCAGAACATGATCCAGAACATTGAGTCTGATCCAACCTGTCCTGATAGTCCTGCCAGGTCCAGTCTCCACAGATGCTGAGGTTCACCTTCAGTTCTTGTTTCGCATGATGCTCCCACTTAAATAACTGTTTTACGAACACGTCATTTATCAATATAAGAACAGATGTGAAAAATGTTTGCAGTTTAAGAACTTTTTATGAATCTGAGTTTTCTTAGAAAACTTCTGAAAAACAAATTAAAGAAAATTCTTAAGATATTGGTGAATGAGGCTCATTCTCCCGGCAAGTTAGTTTTTATAGATCCCAACTTTGGATGAGAAGTGACGTACGCACAAAATGAGGTCTGATAGATGTGTAGGTTAAAAATGAGGCCCCAGGTTGTGTAACCATCGTATTGAAGTTTTGCTTGTTGTAATATTAATAGATGTAATGATGTTATTAATGATAGCAACAGTTAACATCATGATAATGAAGATGAAGTGAAACCCTCTCCTCTGACTATAGGAACATTGTCTCCACTGTGAACCTGGGTTGTCCTCTGGACCTGAAGTTCATCGCCCTGCAAGCAAGAAATGCTGAATACAACCCAAAGGTACTGAAACTAGACTTTCTTTTTGTGCGTGGGTCCATTCTGAATGTTTGGAATTTATGAGGTGCAGCCAGTTGTGTTTCAGCGTTTTGCGGCCGTCATCATGAGGATCCGAGAGCCTCGAACGACGGCGCTGATCTTCAGCTCGGGGAAGATGGTCTGTACAGGAGCCAAGAGGTCAGTCTGTCCCCTTCATCCCACAGTTACTGAAAGAAATGAACTAAAGTGCAGCTGGACCGGCTCTTATCAGGGCTCATATTCTTCAAGCCATTTACTCACTTTGGTACCTTCCTAAGACAAAAAGCCCAAATCCAACTGCAGGAACTTCCAGGGTTTGTTATGAGCAGAGAAGACGTCACTTCACACAAACACGATGACAGAGTCATATCAGCTCCACCTATTGATCCCATTCAAAACATAGAGAGAGCTGTCACACCTGGTTGGGTTCAGAGCTTCAGACTCTTCAGTTCAGTCTGAACATCAGGTGTGAAAGGTTCCTCAGAGCAGAAGAGGAGTTCTGGGTCTGGATCAAACTGAACCTGGTTCTGTTGGTTTGCTGTGAAAACACTTTGTTGGTCACAGGAAGTAGAGACAGAATTAAACAGTAGAAGAAGAGGAAGCTGCAGTCTTCACCTCCGACGATATAATGTTAGAACCACGAAGTAATGATTTGTTTGAGTTTATTGACCCTCTTCTTCCCTCTGGCTGTGTTTGAGTGAGGAGCAGTCTCGGCTGGCAGCCAGGAAATACGCCCGGGTGGTGCAGAAACTCGGTTTCCCCGCTCGCTTCATGGACTTTAAAATCCAGAACATGGTGGCCAGCTGTGACGTCTTTTTCCCCATCAGATTGGAAGGACTGGTCCTGACCCATCAGCAGTTCAGCAGGTAGATCCACAGACAGCTGCTCGGTTACTGAAGAAGAGTCAGGGTTAGCCTAGCTTAGCACAAATACCGGGTGCAGGGGAACGTTGTTAGCTAGCTTAACAGCTTCAGTGAAATCAAATCACTTCAGTGAAACCAGTGGGTAAACATGCAGAACTCAGATGTTTTAAATAAATTAACTTTTACTTGTCAGCATTGACAAACAATTGACTGTTTTTAAGCCTAAAGTGAGTTCCGTTAGCTTGAGCTGCGTTCACGACAACTCGGATATTCGAACGTGAAACCTCCGAGTTCCGGTGCAAGGTGATGACGTCATATGTAAACAACGTGCTACCGTGAGAATGTTTCTTGTTCTCACGATGAGACGAGTCCACTGTGACCAGAGCAGCCTCCGTTCATACAGAAACATCTATACATTTAATTTATATACCTGGAAACGCATTCAACACACGAGGGAGAGAACACACGCACAGCGAGGGGTCAGTTCACTCCAGACGACACAATCAGGTTTAGATTTGTAAGGAAAAGGAGATTGAAATCGTTTCTTTATTTAAACTGTGGAGACTGATTGTACGTGTGTTTTGTCTCCACAGTTATGAACCAGAGCTGTTTCCAGGCCTCATCTACCGGATGGTGAAACCTCGCATCGTCCTGCTCATCTTTGTTTCTGGGAAAGTGGTTCTGACTGGTAATGATACTCAAATATCAACTCATGTTTAAAGTTACGGCTGCAGAGTTATCACCCAACACTAGTTCAGTGGTAAAGACTATTTCATGATTCCAAGAAAACTACATGATCATAAGATCTTTAGCACATGACTACGACCTCTGTGGAAGGGTAGGGTTCAGGGTTTTGTGGTAGAAGGTTAGAGTGGGTAAGGGCTAACCTACCAACATCCAGATTTGATCATTATGAAATCCAGACTGTCATTATTAAACATAAAACTCATAATTCTAAAACACTTATCGAGTTGTGATAGTTATTAAGTCGTGTATTAAATTGCAGGAGCTAAAGAACGAGCTGAGATCTACGAAGCATTTGAGAACATTTATCCGATCCTGAGAGGCTTCAGGAAACAGTGAAGACAGCACTTCCTGTTCATTTATACATAGCTGTATATATGTATATATGTATATCTGTATTTATTTTGTGTTGAATGTGTCACCATTCTGAAAAAAATAAATGTTTTGTGAATCACTGAAGAGAAGAAACAAGCTGAATGTTTGATCTGAATCAGACTTGATTGTGAACTTTGATTTAAACAGACTCTTGTAAACAGTCGACTGATACTATCAATGAGTTGAGCTCCGATGTAAGTGACTGGATGAATGTGGATGAGTCTGTGTCTTTAATCTCAATATTATTCAGTTATTCTTGACCTGAAAATTAAAATGAATGTTTAATTCAGGGCCTCTAATGCATTGATCCATTCAAAATCAGATTTGTTACAATTACAAACACCTGAATGTGTAATTTAAGTTGATCATGTTTTTACTGTATAGTTCACATCTGTAGATATTTACATGTATAATATGTTATAATTATATATATGTTATATAATACAGGAATTTGAATGACCAACATTCAAAAGAGCTTGAGATATAAATTATTATGAGTTATTGATATGAGCTCCTTCGTTCGTGTGATTGACGTTTCCACCTTTGTACTTTTCTTCTTTTCCCGACTCCGCCCACACAAACTACGTCATTGCACAACAAGCTGTCACGTTTTCAGAAGAAACCGGAAGTGACGAACTCCTCTCATCTAAACAACACCACGTGACCGGATGTTATTAAGTATTATGGCGACCTCACTGAAAAATAGAACGAGCTGGTGATCGGCGCATAGCAGCGCGTTCCTGTTAGCGTCAATAGGTAGCATAGCTGGTTAGCTTCACTAGCTAGCTCGGCTGTTTGGTTAGCTTCACTAGCTAGCTCGGCTGTTTGGTTAGCTTCACTAGCTAGCTCGGCTGTTTGGTTAGCTTCACTAGCTAGCTCGGCTCCTCTCCATGGCGTCCTCCGCGGGAGCCCCGCCGCTCTGTACGGACCGAGCTGCTTCTTCGTCGGGGTCTCACTCTGGGGCCAGGCCGCCTCTCCGGCCCCATCACCCGCATCCGGCTCACTCCATCCCGGGCTGTGTGATGGTGGAGTCGGTGGACGACGCGGAGGGTCTGTACGTGGCGGTGGAGCGGTGTCCCCTGTGCAGCACCTCCCGCCGCAGGCTCACCTGTGCCCGCTGCGTTCAGGCCGGAGACTTCGTGTACTTCGACGGGAGGAACACGGAGAGGTGAATTTTCCCTCCTGAGCTTTTACTGCAAATGTCTCGGTGTTGAAGTGTCCCGTTGCTCTGATGTCTGTCCACACAGGACCCACCAGGAGGACAGAACCTTCTTTACCACCAGTGTTTAACTTGATCTTCCAGGGCCAGTTATTGGTTAGTTAGTTAGTTTACCAGTGAAACAGCTTCTTTGTTTGATGATATCCCTGTATTTATTATATTATCAGGTTTAAACTTCACGTGAAGTTTTTATACTCAGATGTTTCTTTGTTCAACAGATTTAATACTGGAACTGAATAAAACATTATACAGCGAAATAAGATGTTAATTTATTGTCTATTGACTATCAACGAGTTGCCTTTACCAGCAGCTAACTGTTAGCTTTTAGCTTGTTGGCTGTAGTGTGATATCTTTGACTCCTATGCTGCTGGTTTCCATCAGGTATATTGGACTCTGTTAGCTGTGAGCAGTTAGCTACCCACTGCTAATTCCAACCAGTATGCTAATGTTAGCTGGGCTCTGTTAGCAACCCTGCTAGAGTTGCACAACACGTGAACCCCCAAATAGCTGTGTCCTCATCGTTTTCATGTTGGCAGCAGTTTCTCAACCTGAGCTCTGGGACCAAATCTACAACTGCTCTGCTTCTGTGTGAACATGAAACCCTTCAGATACAAATACAAGCTGTTTGTTCTGCTGCAGATACGTTGACAAGCTGGAGCGACTGAAGAAGCTGAAGGAAGAAAAAGAGGAGCTGCAACAGAGGTGAAACGTACAGCTGTGAATGACTGAAGTATGTTGTGATCTGTTAGCGACTGGGGCTGATGAACCTGATTCTAAATGGAGCTTGAACTCCTCTCTCCTCAGAGTCATTGGGGCCATGGACAGGAAGCTGCAGGCTGATGAGATGGTGAGTCCAGCTCAGTTGCTGTAAACAGTAGTTTCTGATGCGTGGCATCATCTGGTCCTCACACAGACTGTGCATGTTCACTGAGAGTTCGTCTCAAATCCCTTTCCTCCTCCATTAGCAGCAACAGTTCATGTCCACATTGAGACGCCGGTGGTTTTAGAACACATCACTATTGCTGTGGTTACACCAAAGCCTGTAAAACTGAAGCTAAATCATCTGTATCGCCCCCTGGTGTCTGACTGCAGTAAAGCAGTACAACCCTCCTCCATGTTAGCAGATGGTGTCAAAGTCGACGTTAAATGTTTGTAAAGATGTTTCTGTCGTTTCAGGTCGTTCTTCTCTCTCTGATGTTCAAGTGTTTCTGATCAGTTTGGTTTGAATCAGTTATTTGATGATATAAAAACAGACTGAGATGTGATGATTGACAGCTGAGACTGACTCCTGATTGGTTGAGAGCATGTATGGGCGGAACCTTGATATCATGCCTCCACTCCACAATGACTACTGCACAGACTCTGACTGTAAATTACGTCATCACTCTTAACATGATCAGCGTTTGTATCAGATATATTTTAGCTTCATTTCTCGAGGAGGTGGAGATGTGTCGTCCATCTATGAACTCCCTCAATATTAAAGAGAGAATCACCAAACATCAACAACACGAATGCAGACAGAGTTGAAGGGAACGAGAGAAAATCAGGGGAAGCCTAATGTGTGACATGGACGGAGACATTTTGACAACTAAACATACTTAAAATAGAAACTGTTTAATGTGACCCTGTTGAGTTATCCTGTTCGGTACACATGAGACGGAATAAACTGACAAACATATATTTCCTCAGAAATGGAAGCTGATGTCGTGTAGGATGAAAATCGAGCAGCTGAAGGAGGCCGTGGCCTGGGGCAACGAAGAGGTGAAGAGCGGTGAGTCTGTCTACAGCATCCTCCTCTTGTTGTGGTCCTGTGGTGGTCTCTGTCTCATCCTTCAGTGTCCTCCTCCTGCAGATAAAGACCTACACCTGCGCTCACAGGAGGACAGTCAGCGGCTGCAGCGGCGGGCCGGACGTCACCAGGAGAAACGGGACAAAATCGAGCGTCACAACCGTCGTCTGGGGGAGCTGCTGGAGAGACGCAGCCGAGAGCTGCAGAGCCGACTGAGTCAGCTGGCTGCTCTGAGACGAGAGCACATCCTGGAGCTCACCACACACATCTTCCCCACACAGGAGGAGAAGCAGGGCAGCAGGTGAGACGCTACACACCTGACTCTCTGACAGCGATGCACCTTAAAGAAATTACATCTTCACTGTAGAAAACACTTGTGTTTGTCTATCAGAGACCCCGCGGATGTGGTGACAGAGTGCGACCTTGCTTTGACCTCCAGCACGGTGAGTGAGTTGGCCGAGGCTCGGAGGACCACCTACCTGTCCGGACGCTGGATCTGGGATGACCAGAACGGGGAGACCAGCATCAGCATCACAGGGGCCCCCGTCACCCTGCCCAGCAACGGAGACTGCTCCGCCTACTACAGCTGGGTGGAGGAGAAGAGCATCAATCAGGGCCCAGGTGTGTCTCCCTGTGCCACTCACTCAGTTGTCAGCTGTTTAAAGTTCCTTTTACAAACTATTAAGTGCACTGATGGATGACCGGTTACAGTAACTGATGATTAGTTAGAGCTGCTGTTTGATCAGCAGCATCATATTTACATCTACTGTATGTCTGACTCCATTCACACCTGGACAAACTCATTCATGACTTCCCTGTGTGCATGTGGTCTGACCTCTGACCTCTGCAGAGCTGGACCACATTAACCCAGCCCACACCATCAGTGCTGCTCTCTGCTACGCCACTCAGCTCGCCACCATCCTGTCTCACATCCTGGACGTCAACCTGCCCAAGAAGCTGTGCAACAGGTAAGAAACAGCTGCTGCTGCCTCCATGAGCAGAACTCTGGAGCTGGAGTGTGATGTTTTAACAATAATGTGTAATTGTGTGTTCTCAGTGAGTTCTGTGGAGAGAACCTGAGCAGATATCGATTCACCAGAGCTCTGAGCAAACTCAACACCAACATCCTCCACCTCTGCTTCTCCCAGGTCAGAAAGAACTCACTGATCTTCATCTGATGTTGAAAGTAGAATTCATTTTGACGCGTGTGTGTGTGTGTGTGTGTGTGTGTGTGTGTGTGTGTGTGTGTGTGTGTGTGTGTGTGTGTGTGTGTGTGTGTGTGTGTGTGTGTGTGTGTGTGTGTGTGTGTGTGTGTGTGTGTGTGTGTGTGTGTGTGTGTAGCACGTCAACAGTGACAAGCTTCACCCTCATCACACTCTGAGGAACATCATGTTTCTGGTTTCCCCAGACAACGACAACCTGGGCAGGTGAGATGCGTCTCTGTCTCTGTGCGTCTCTGTCTCTCACTCACTCTCTCTGTGTCTCCAGTAAATCAACCTCGTGTGTTTTTCAGGACTGGTCCGTTCGAGGTCAGCGCTGACCTGGAGGAGTCGATGGAGTTTGTGGAGCCGGAGGCAGCCGGTCCGACGGAGGAGAGTGGAGATGAGGCGGTGACGGACGAGGAGACGGACCTGGGGACAGACTGGGAGACCGTGCCCAGTCCGCGATTCTGTGACATCCCATCACAGGTACAAACAACTACTCATGAGTACTCATGTGAAGAGTTTGACCTTAGACTAGTTTGACCTCTGTCTGCTCTTTGATAACATCTCGTCATCTTCTCCTCTTACAGTCCATGGATCTTTCCCAGAGTGCTTTGCAGGTCTCCCAGCCCTCTGCTAACACTGGTGGGATGATCTCGTCTGCTGCTGCCTCCGTCACCTCCTGGTTCAGAGCTTACACCGGCCAGCGATGATCAAACCAGACTGGAGCTTGAACCTGGACCGGACTGGTTCAGTGGACTGGGGTCAGAGGTCAGCCAGTGGACGGAGTCTGGATGTTCTCACATGTCGACCTGAACACACATGATGGACTTCAAACACCTGCTTCCAGTCCAAAATGAATGAAAATGTCCAGATTAATTTCATCAGCAGTTTAACAGACTATAACACACTCACTCATCCTCACAGGTTTATGTACTTTGACTTTGGCATAAAGTTACTTCGTGTTACTCAGTTTAGCATTAAGCCGTTAGCATTTTAAAATGGATTTTAATGTCTCATCATGATCAGTTTAATCAAATGATTGATGTGAAGGTGGATCTCTGGAGAGAAGACGTCTGAATAAAGTTTTATTACAAAAATGCCAAACAGAAATTACATTATTATAAAAGTTGATGTGCTGATTATAAAAGAATGAAGTCTCTCTCTCTCTCGTGTTGCTGTAGCAACAGGACAACCTGTGTGTGTGTGTGTGTGTGTGTGTGTGTGTCACACTCATTGAGCTTTGTGGGCGGCTGTGGCTGAGGGGTAGAGTGGTCGTCCTCCAACCTGAAGATCGGCAGTTCAATCCCCAGTCTTCCCCATCTGCATGCCGAAGTGTCCTTGAGCAAGATGCTGAACCCTGAATTACCCCCCATAGAACAACAAAGTGCTGCTAATAGATGCTCTGTATGAATGTGTGTGTGAGTGGGTGAATGTGAAACTACTGTAAAGAGCTTTGAGTCATCAAGACTAGAAAAGTGATATATAAATACAAAACCATTTACCATTTACTTTAGAGAGAAATGACGCATTAATGAACTCAAATTTAAAAGTCAGATGAATTATAGTTTTTTTTTTGCTGCAGTGTAACGATGACTTCCTGTTTATGCTTCCCAAACAGCTGTCAATCAGATTAAAGTTGTGTGGCTGCCGGCATGTCAGCGTGCACGTGACCTCTGGTCACACTGGTCTTCTGAGCTCTGGGGTCTTGGTGTCATTAGCTGTGAGCTGCAGATTAGCATGTTAGCTATGTTTGGTATGCAGCACTGCACAGGATGAACTGATCCCCAGAGGCCTGAACCTTCACACAGCGCCCCCTGCAGGACTTAGGTTCCTCTTCATCAGCAGATGTCACCTGACACAGGTGTGAAATCTTCAACCAAATGTGGATCCCAGTCGATGACCTTTGGCCAAAATCAACCTTTTATTAGTCATTAATCACGTGACACACAAACACCATCGTGCTGATTCACTGTGGTCTGAAAGGTTCATCCTCTGGGGACTGGTCTGTCGAAGCTGCAGTTTCTGTGTGTTGTTCTTTAAAGTCAGTTTGTGAAACAGGCGACTGGTCTTTTCAAACCTGTCCGGGGGTCGGAGGTCCGAGTTTCTACGTCCTCACAGGTTTCTCTGTTTTCAGATCATCAATCATCAATCTGCAGCTCAGCTTTTCCCTCTGCAACCACAAGAAGTAGTTTAACTTCTGGAGCTTTCAACCACAACATACATGATGTCAAGGCCCTTTACACCGAGACCTGAAATACCAAGAGCAGCTGAGACCACTGAAGCAGAGTCAGTGTGCAGGATTAGTGTGTGTGTGTGTGTCTAAGCTGTTGGTGCTTGTTCAGCAGCAGGTTGGTGTTTCAGGATGAAGTCTGCTGTTTTGTTTCTGCTCCTCTCTTTGTCTCCTTTCGTCCCTCGGGGACTATCGGAGGGTTCTGTCCCGCAGGACGACGACCTCAGGCCGGGGGTCGACGGGCCCCCAGAGCTGCCAGACCTCTGGGATGAGCTGTGGGGGCTGAGGGAGCTGGTCCTGAGCCTGAAGGCGGAGGAGGTGGAGCGGCGCCAGGCCCTGCGCGGCATGGAGAGCCAGGCTGCGGGACAGAGAGGTGGAGGCTGTGCAGCAGAGACGAAGCCTGGACGTACTTCAGGAGACGGTGGACCATCAGCGGGAGGAGCTGATCTCAGATCTGAGGAGGAGGGTGGAGGAGACGGAAGAGCAGAGCAAAGGTGGGTGATGGGGGGAAAAGAAGCGGTGAAGTTTCTCCTGCTTCCTCTGACAGTTTGTGTTCAGTGGTTGGTTGATCAGTGTCCATCATCTCAAGAGACGTTGTTTACAACATGAAGAACCAATGAGCTCAGCCGTAGATTCTTCATTTTGTTCTCCCACTGAGGAGAACCTGGATGTTCAGGTAACTGTGTAAACATGTGAAACCACGTGGCCTCAGGGTGTAATATCCCTCTTTACAGACAGGGGGCCTCCCAGGCTTTACTGGCTTTAGCGACATCTAGTGGTGAAGCTACAGAATACACCCTCACCCCTCCACACCAAGCTTTTACTAGAAGCTGCGGTGGCCTTCAGGGGACAGAAGACACAAAGTCCGTCTGCAGGTCTGTCCACTCTGGGCCTCTGTAGAAACATGGCAGACACTGTGGAGGAGGAGCCTCTTGAGGTAACAAGGTCAGCTGATTACACACTGATGACATCATCACAATGAAGGTCGTCTTTCATAAATCTGATGCCATTGTCCAAGGTCTCCAGAAACATTCAAACGCCTGAAGGTCGACCTGAGGTTGAGCAGGTGTTTGATCAAAAGTGTTGGACAGTTTAAAGTTTGACCTGCAGGTGGCGCTGGATGAAAGGATCAGGGTTGTTGCAGTTCATGCTGATGGGACCATGAACCACATGTGAGTCGCTTTGTGTTTCAGCTCTTGCTGCCCAAGTGTGGACGCTTCTATCAGGCCTGAACGCCAGCGAGAGCTCGGTGGAGCACCTGAAGAAGAAGAGCGCAGGTGAAGAGACGTATGATTCAAACTCCACATGTTTCTTTCACAGTCTCATCTGTCGTAGCATCTGTGGCCACTGTTGTTGTGTCTGGTTGCCATGGTAACCACTGTTTCCACAGCCATGGCTTCAGAGCTGCCGTTCCTGCAGACGAGGCTGAGGGCAAATGAACGCACCGTGGAGCAGCTGAGGAGGAAGAATGCAGGTCGTCATCATCACCTTCATCATCAGACGTCTGGAAGCTGGAGGCACATGAGTTGATGTGTTTTCTCTGTGATTTCAGTCCTGGCAGCCAGACTGTGCAGCACAGAGAGTGTGATGGAGGAGCTGAGGAGGCAGATCTCAGGTCAGATCTGTCCCACACTGAACTCTGTCCCTTGAACGCCTCGTCTGCACCTCTGTGGTGTTCAGGGCCGAGTATTAGAACCTCTGTTTTATCCCTGAGTTTAAAAAGAGAAAATTACAGTTCGTCCAGGTTTTTATGTCCTTGAAACATGAAGTTTAGTTAATTGATGACATTGTTCAGGTTTTATTGACAAGTGTAACTGGGCGTCATCCTCAGAGCAGTGGGAATTTACAGAGTGTGTCCTGATGATGTTTCCTAGTGGAAGCATAAAATTGGGCCGAGCACAGAACCCTGAGGAACACCGTGGTTAACTCCGGGTCCAGGGTGGGTTTTTGAGAAGGGGTTTGATTAGAGTTGATTATGATAATGACAGATTGTATTCAGCAAAGTACTTTTTATTAGGGGCAGAACGTAATGTAGCATGTAGCATGCTACATGCTACATGCTACATGCTACATGCTACATGCTACATGCTACATGCTACATGTAACTGAACAGATGAAGTGACTTCTCCAGTTTAATCTGAAACCTCCAGGTTTTCCAGCCTCCAACAGTTCAGAGACTCGACTCGTTGGCCTCGCGGAGCTGAACTCCACCTCTGAAGGTGATTATGGAGCTGTTGTTACAGACACCTGATGAACTGATTAAGAAATATGAATGGATGATGAACAGTTGAACTGATCAACTGTTAATGAGCGAATGTGTTGTTTCATCCTTTAGCTCTACACAGTCGACCAAACTCTTCTGCCGAGGGAAACCAGCTCAGTGTCACCCTGAGTAAATTATCCTCCAGATTATTCATTCATTCATTTATTTGTTCATGTTTTGGTTCATGAAACAAGCGTCTCTTCTCTCAGCGACCAGAAGCTCATCGGCTCTGGAAGAAAATCTGTCATCTGTGACGAGTCGACTGCTGCAGCTGGAGAAAAACGACAAAGGTACGAGGTCACACACGGAACCTTAAAGACTCCTCGACCACCTGGATCGGACTCTGTGGTCAGAAACATATTTGTAAGGTTTAAGGAAACGTGTCTGAGGAAACATAATCAAATCTTCATCTTTCATCTTAGACTAATGAAATATTTTCATTCCGGTGGTTTGAAGAGCGTTTGAACCTGAAAGAACAGCAGGAAGTCTTTTTGAACCTTTTCAGACCTCAGCAGAGAACGTTCTCTATTTGTTCCTTCAGCTCGTACAGTTGAAGATTCTGCTGTGAAGTCCAGGCTGACGGAGACTCAGGCTGCAGGTAAACACACCATCAAGTGACTTCCACACTTCTCTGTAACACCGAACAGGAAGAAAGTGTTCACCTCTCTGTTTCAGGACAGGCTGACTGGGTGGAGCAGCTGCAGCTCAGACTGAACTCTGCTGAGAACCACATCCAGCAGCTGCAGACAGACGGAGCAGGTAAGTGACTGTGTCTGATCAGAACCGTCACACTGAAACAAACACCAACTGTTCAACCTGCTGTTTTCAGAACAAACCTCCAAACTGATGAACCTGCAGAGAAACGTGGACTCGCAGGAGGATCTCCTGGACAAACTGAACACTGGTACTGTTCTTTCATCAGTATTTAGACAGAGACTTCAGAGGAATCTGCACCGTTAAACACGAATGATGATAATCAGACTCTCATAACTATGGGTTCCTCCTCAGACGTGATGAACAGACTGAGCGTCGGTGAGAAACAGCTGCAGGAGCTGAAGACAGAAAACACAGGTGAGCTTTTCTTTATCAAACAACTTGTTTATGAATGATTTTAAAAGAGTGAAAGATTCCGTAATTCTTCAAATCTTCAAATTCTTCAAATCACTGGAGATTAATATCCATGTGTTTTTAAAAAGTGACACAAGTTTGGCACAAAATCAAACCTTCAAGTTCTAAAACTGTGGAGGATCCAACATGGTTCTCTGAGGAACTCCTGTATTTCTTCTTCATGGAACCAGCTGATTAAACAGTGATGAACTAAAGTCAAGTCAACCACAAATAAAAAGATATAAGAATCTTTGCCACTTATTTCTTTATTGTTTCATAATAATCAAATGACAAATAGACAATAACATTCTGAATGTTGACGTTTATTAAAATGTCTGAATATGAGGATAATTTGTTTTGTGTTTTCAGTTCAGAGCGTTCAGCTTTCGTCGTTAGCGTCCAGACTGACGGGTCACAACTACAACGCTACAGGTACATCAACACTTTTATTATCGTCAACACGGGGATTCATTCTTGCTTCATCTCATCGATGGCTCATATTTACGGTTCCTCCTCAGACGTGATGAACAGACTGAGAGTTGGTGAGAAGCAGCTGCAGGAGCTGAAGACAGAAAACACAGGTGAGCTTTTCTTTATCAAACAACTTGTTTATGAATGTTTTTAAAAGAGTGAAAGATTGTGTGATTCTTCAGGCTGAAACTGTGGAGGATCCAACACGGTTCCCTGAGGAACTCCTACATAAACATCTCTTTTCTGATCAGAGCTGGAGGTCCGACTGAGTGATGGTGAGAAACAGCTGCAGGAGCTGAAGACAGAAAACACAGGTGAGAGTCAAACATCTAATGGTCGAGGTGTGTTCCTTTTAAGAACAAAAGAAGGAACCCTGAAGGTTCCTGTAGGAACCTCCATGACTTTTGATAGTAATTATTCATCTACCTGTGGTTACCACACACAATTCAATTCTGATGTTTTCCACTCACTCTGCAGGTAACATCAACTCTCCAAGTTACTTTAGATCAATCCTGAATTCAACCATTAAATGTACATGAATTGTCATTTCCTGTTCAGGTCTGGAGGTCCGACTGAGAGTCGGTGAGAAACAGCTGCAGGAGCTGAGGACAGAAAACACAGGTGCGAGTCGGTCACTTACTTTCTTCTTCTACCTGTGAAGGTTTAAAACCTCCAGAATATTTACTCTGTAATTGTATATAACACGTTCATACATCTCCTCCAGCTGGCGCTGTTGTCTAAAGTCCCACGTTGTAATACACTTCCTGTTTTCAGGTCTGGAGGTCCGACTGCGGGATGGTGAGAAACAGCTGCAGGATCTGAGGACAGAAAACACAGGTGAGGTTTTCTTTAATCAAACTTCATCTTTATTTTTAGTTATTTCTCGTTTACTGTTCCACATCAAATCTTTTCAAACTTTGCTCCACAGATCCCTTCACAAGATGTTATAACATTTATATGATTTTATTTATCCCCAAAATTGGACATAACGATCCACGTGAAAGTAAATTGAAAAAGCAAACATAACATTAACATGGGTTATATATCAGTGGACCTCCCAAAGATATACTTATCCAGTTGTTTATACATAGAAGAGTCTATATTACTCATCTAGTCTTATGACCTCGTAGTTGTTCCCCTGTTGTTTCCACTGCTGCTTCAACCTGTTTATAAACCCCTCTCTCTGTAATCTTTGCACACGTCATTGTCTCCCGCCAGCATGGTAACAGCTTTCTTTGCTGCGGTTTGTAAAAATTACATCTTTTTCCTGCAGTTCTCTCTCAAAGATTGTGACCAGAGTTTCTCTCACCAATTCAACACGAACAACTGGGTTTCATCTTTTCTTTAAAATGGATTTACAGAAGTTATCTAACAATGATGCACTGTCAGTGTGTGGCCATGGTTTCTCTGCATCTCCTCTGACATCTACTTCACTGAATATGTGGTGTTCGGAAAAGTCTGTTAATGATCTGCTATTGAAATTCTCCTCATGATTTAGCATTAATAACTGAGGGTCAGGTACAGACCATAATAACAATCAGCTTTATTCATCAAGCACATTCAAAAACAGAGTCAACAAAGTGCTTTGACAGCAAAGTGAAAACAGGGGAAATAAAAATTGACAGGACGCAACGTCCCAAGAAAACCACACAACGCTGAGGTGGTTGAACACAAAGTAGTGTTCAAATGGAATAAAGAAATATAAGACTGTGTCACATTAAAACTTGTTGACATAAAAGCAGTGAAAGGACAATGGAAATGAATAGATGAAGTAAAAGGTGATAAGAAGACGATAGAAAGACAACATCACATGACGTTTATTCTATACAAATGGGTTTTAAGAGGTAAAAGAAGTCACTGACTCTGCGAGTCTTATCGTCTAAAGGTGGATCCAAAGCCGAGGGGCCTGATGGCAAAAGCACTTTTAGTTTCCAGCCTGGACTTTGGATCAGCAGCATCCACCCGAGGATCTAAAGCAACAGGAACACGAGGGCTCAACATTTCTGTGGTGTAGCTTGGGGCTTTGAAAGTGATCAGTAAAATCTTCAAATCAATGTGAAAGCAAACAGGGAGCCGATGGAGAGAAGAAAGGATGATGTGATGCCGTCTGTTAAAACCAGTGAGAAGCTGCTGCGTTCTGAACTAGTTGGGAGGCCGAAGAATGAATTCTGATTTATACCAGAGAGGACAGAGTTACAGTCCAGAGAAAACCAATGGGTGAATTACTTAGAGTTGTACTTACTTCATTTCTCAGATCTCTGACTAAGCTTCCTCCTCAATTTCCTGTTGTAGCACTGTCCCACTTTTCTTTCACATGATAGTTGTCTTTTATCATTGAAGCCAAGACAAGGGTTACGCTAACCCCTAAGATCACTACCTACACCTTCTTATAATGGTAAATAACGGACCGGTTGAATGAACCAATCACAGTCTGAATATGAGGATAATTTGTTTTGTGTTTTCAGTTCAGAGCGTTCAGCTTTCGTCGTTAGCGTCCAGACTGACGGGTCACAACTACAACGCTACAGGTACATCAACACTTTTATTATCGTCAACACGGGGATTCATTCTTGCTTCATCTCATCGATGGCTCATATTTACGGTTCCTCCTCAGACGTGATGAACAGACTGAGAGTTGGTGAGAAGCAGCTGCAGGAGCTGAAGACAGAAAACACAGGTGAGCTTTTCTTTATCAAACAACTTGTTTATGAATGTTTTTAAAAGAGTGAAAGATTGTGTGATTCTTCAGGCTGAAACTGTGGAGGATCCAACACGGTTCCCTGAGGAACTCCTACATAAACATCTCTTTTCTGATCAGAGCTGGAGGTCCGACTGAGTGATGGTGAGAAACAGCTGCAGGAGCTGAAGACAGAAAACACAGGTGAGAGTCAAACATCTAATGGTCGAGGTGTGTTCCTTTTAAGAACAAAAGAAGGAACCCTGAAGGTTCCTGTAGGAACCTCCATGACTTTTGATAGTAATTATTCATCTACCTGTGGTTACCACACACAATTCAATTCTGATGTTTTCCACTCACTCTGCAGGTAACATCAACTCTCCAAGTTACTTTAGATCAATCCTGAATTCAACCATTAAATGTACATGAATTGTCATTTCCTGTTCAGGTCTGGAGGTCCGACTGAGAGTCGGTGAGAAACAGCTGCAGGAGCTGAGGACAGAAAACACAGGTGCGAGTCTGCAGGTTTCAAAACCTCAAGTCAAAGGAGAGGCTTGTCTCCAAAGTTTAAAATGATGAGGAATCAATCAATGATCATCAATATGATCATTGATTGACAGATCGATCACGTGTGGATCCTTCACTGTGAACATGTTTTGTCCCAGGTGAGCTGAAGGTGGCGTTCTCCGCTGGTCTGACTGACTCAGGACCAGTTGGACCATTTGATGAAGAGATGACACTGATCTTCTCCAAAACCATCAGCAACATTGGCCGAGGCTATAACCAGAGCACAGGTGAACACACGCACACAGTAAAACCCTGTATCATCCAGGACGAGTGTGTAACAGGTCTGCAGTGAACAGGGCTGTTCCATCAGGTGCACAGAGCGACCTGGAGATCACTATAAAGAAAGATCCAAGTACGAACGTTTCCAGGTGGACTGTGATTTATAAAGTGAACATTGCGTTCAGGTGTGCGTGCGCATGGTTTTATAAATCTGAATTTTCTTTTGCGTAAGCCATTTTCGGCTTTGGTGCACACGTACACGTTTAGTATGAATCCCACACACTGTTTTATAACTGAGGCCCCTGGACTCTACACACGACTGCTGCATAAAAACCCACAGAAACTGAACTGCTTTTTGAATTTGAATGTTTTGTCCTTCCATCGTTTGTTTTTAAGTGGGACTGGTGAGTCCAAGGTGACTTTCACCCTTGGACAGTGAAGTTGTATTCATTCACTCATTAAGTTCATGGCCCTCTACATATTATGGTTGAGACCCAACAGTTCCCACAGCTGTGACAGCTGAGGAGAGAAAAACATCGTGAGGTTCAGGTGTGAAACAACCGGAACCCTAAAACCAGGTCTGAACCGTCAACCAGTGAAGTTGTGTTGAGAAAACGTGTTTGTTCCTCAGGTGTGTTCACAGCTCCTGTCAGAGGCGTTTACTTCTTCAGCTTCACGACTGCAGATTACCTGAAGGGCTACATGGGTCTCTACCTGTACAGGAACAACCAACCAATCCTCTTCCACCTGGACCTGAACGACCACGGTGGCTACACCTCCACCTCCAGCGGCGTGGTGCTGCAGCTGGAGGAGGGCGACCGAGTCCGCCTCAGTCTGCCGGCGAGCTACCGACTGTACGACGACTCTCGGAACTTCAGCGTCTTCTCTGGCTTCCTGTTGTTCTCACTCTGACGGGATCAGGTGAGACGTCTTCTGAGCAAGAAACAATCCTGTCCCTTATCACCCTGGAACGCAGTTTGTAGGGTGGGCTTTTATTTTGGTAGAGTGGGTGATGCAAGTCTAAACTTTATTAGTCGTGTTTCTGATACATCTTAGGATTTGTTCCTGTTCTAATTTTTTAGAAATGGAGGAAATATTCAGTAAGTAAGTAAAAGTACAAATACATTAAAGTAAAAATACAGGATTTTAAGTGAACATTGTGCATTTAATTACTGTTTCAATCGAAACAACATTGTGACATGAAAATAAAAAGTTTTGGGACAATTCAGAACATTTGCTGAAATAAAACCATAGAAACGACATGAAGGAGCCGAGCCACCATAATAATAATAATAATACACTTTTCAATATAAAGTGAAGTTATAAAAACACTAAAGGTTTGAAACTTTGTATCTGATTCTTTGTTCAACACAATAAAAACATTTCATGTGAACATACGTGTCCTTGATGAGTTTAACGCTGACGTCACACTGACTCGTCTTAGAAACCTCAAACATGGCGTCTGTGTTTTCACATCCTGGATGACTGAGTAAATAGAGCATTGCCTCGACCAATCGGCTTCAAGCTCTCATTAAACACAACCATCGAGAGAAGCCTCAAACTTTTATTGAAATTCAAAAACATGAAAATATTTCTAACTCAACTTTGACCTCTTTGATTGTTGGAAACAATCCGACGCCGGATTTAAAACCAACAGACAGGAAGTGAAAACGTACAAGTGCCAGAAACAGGAAGTCTGTGTGACGACAAAGAAAATTTACATCCAACGACAGAAGAATAAAGTTCCTTCTCTACAACAATGATCAATAAACTAAAGAAGCTTCAGATTGACGGGACAGACGCCCCTCCAGGTTCAGTCTCTGAAACAAATGAGGAAGAGGACAAGGGTGGAGGTTCAGCAGGGGGCGCTGTTGATCCTCCTGTGTACGGCCTGCAGCAGGAGCAGAGAGTATTCCTCCAGCAGAGCGGCTGTCTTCACCTCCCCTGCTCCACCCAGCCCCCCCTCTACTCCCAGAATGCTCGGCCCACTGAGCGGGAGGGAGTCAAGCTCTGCCCTCATGGCCTGGAAGGCCTCTGATAGGAGGCCAGCCATCTGATGCTGGTCGGGGGCGGAGTCATCAGCGGAGGAACCGCTCAGCTGGAAGAGGAGAGGAGGAGGAGTCACCTGTGACATGACCAGCTGTGTAACCACACAGTCATTCATGAAGTACGGTTGGTCAACACTCACCTTCCTGTACAGGTGAGTTGCTCTCTTGAAACAGCTCTGCAGCTCATTGGTCAGAGTCCTGCAGGTCTCCACACTGATTGGCTGGTCTGCACAGAGAGAGAAGCAGGAATTAAGGTCACTCTGTTACTCTCTGAATCTTAACAGCTGATTGGCTCCTGTGCTTCACACACACACTCTGTCATTGGTCAAACAGACATGATGGAAAGAGCAGAAGAAAAGAACGTGGTGACAGACGAAGAACAACATTTAACAAACGTCTCACCCGTCTTTACGGAGCAAGAGGAGGAGGAGGAGGAGGAGGAGGAGGAGTGCAGTGATGAAGAGGAGGGTGAGGAGGAGCGGAGCCAGAGCCCAGACAGAGAGATGACAGGATGGAGGGATCAAAAGGAGGAGGAGTCCAAACCTGGATCGTCCCTTCCTGCAGGAGTCTGAGGCTCCACCCCCTGCCACAAGGAGGACAGGGGGGAGACAGAGAGCGGTGGAGCCCAACACGTGGAAGACGAGGGGGCGGCGGCAGACTTGGATGATGGCGAGAAGGAGGTGAGGGATGGTTTGTCAGGGAGTGGTCTGCTGCTGCCGGGGACCCGAGCCTGGAGACCTCGGATGGGAGCCGCTGCCTGGTAACTATGGTTACCAAGAGAGGAAGAGGAGGGGGCAACGACAGGGACAACTGCTGCGTGGGGGGGTGCAGATAGTGCAGCGTTGGAGGACACCACAGTAACCAGAGGAGGCGGAGTCTCTCTAACCTGAGAGGAAGGGGTTACCACCGAGGACGACGTTGTCACGCCATCCTCAGTGGGTTCGGCGACGTTGAGGCCGTCGCCCACAGAGACGGAGCGGGACATCTTGGCCATGGAGCTGGCAGTGGGACTCATGTAGGAGCGTGCCGCTGATGGAGCTGAAGACGAGGAGGATGAAGATTTTCTCCCTGTGGCGGCAGCAGGCAGAGCGATGGGGGAGGAGGGGCTGGGTCTCTGTTGGGGGAGGGATGACAATGATGGGGGATGTCTGGGGGTGGAGGGAAGGGTGGTGGGACGCTGAGGGGGGGCGTCTGCAGAAGGACAAGAGGTATCACCTAAGAGAGAGAGAGAGAGAAAGATGTGTCACGTGTGTCACATGTGTTACCTGTGTCACGTGTGTCACGTGTGTTACGTGTGTTACGTGTGTTACGTGTGTCACCTGTGTCACGTGTGTTACCTGTGTTACCTGTGTCACATGTGTTACCTGTGTCACGTGTGTCACGTGTGTCATGTGTGTTACGTGTGTCACATGTGTTACGTGTGTCACGTGTGTTACGTGTGTCACGTGTGTCACCTGTGTTACCTGTGTCACGTGTGTCACGTGTGTTACCTGTGTCACGTGTGTTACCTGTGTCACGTGTGTCACATGTGTTACCTGTGTCACGTGTGTCACATGTGTTACCTGTGTCACGTGTGTTACCTGTGTCACGTGTGTCACGTGTGTCACGTGTGTTACCTGTGTCACATGTGTTACCTGTGTCACGTGTGTCACGTGTGTTACGTGTGTCACATGTGTCACGTGTGTTACCTGTGTCACGTGTGTCACGTGTGTCACGTGTGTCACGTGTGTCACATGTGTTACCTGTGTCACATGTGTTACCTGTGTCACGTGTGTCACATGTGTTACGTGTGTCACATGTGTTACCTGTGACACATGTGTTACGTGTGTCACGTGTGTCACGTGTGTTACCTGTGTCGCTCAGCAGGCTGTGGACTGACTGGACTTTCCGGAGACCACACATCCAGGTCAGATGTGAAGCAGTGGTCAGGGCCGTCGGGTCCAGGTTCCTCTTGGTCTCAGTCTGATCCTTGTTCCTCAGAGGCGCTTGCAGCGCCACTGAGTGCTCCTCTTCCTCCTGAACCTGGTTTTGGGGCTGATCTGGTCTCTGGTGGAGCTGGTTCTGAGACTGGACATGGTCCTGAGGTGTTGAAGTCTGGTCCTGGCTTTCTTTCTGGGTTTGATCCTGGTTCCCCAATACCTTCCTGTCCTGGATCCTGTTCTGACACGGATCCATCAGAGGTCGGACTTCAGAGACCAGAGGACGGCCCTTCACCTCCCCAGCTCCTCCCCCTCCTTCCCCGCCGGTCCGAGATGGGAGAGGAAACACAGCCCGACTGAGGAGAGAAGGAGCAGAATCATCTGAAGGGTCAACCTCCTCAGACACCAACCGACAGATTCGACTCGAAATCTACATCTAAAAAGGTCAGATGACGCTAATGCTAAGCTGTGATTGGATGTTTTACCTTCCAGCTGAATTCTGGGTGAGGAACCTGGAGGAAATGCTGAGACTCTCACTGGAGCTGTGAGACGCTCTGCTCGGACTTCCTGAGGACAGACAGTGTGTTTACTGAGACGGTGGGTGGTGGTGTACGATGGTGGTGGTGTACGATGGTGGTGTTGTACCTGAGAGGTGGGACAGTGTGACAAAATGCTCCTTCAGGAAAGCTTCCTGGTCTGGAGTCTGAGGAACCTGCTGAGAGACTCCACCCCCTCCATCTACGTCCTCCTCCATCTCCTCCACCTCCAGCTCGGAGGAATGTCCGTCCACACTGAGACGCTCAGTGGCTGATTGATAGAGACAGAGCGACGGTGAGACAGGTGAGCGAGCGTCTCCATGTACTTATATTCACTTTAACTGTACATAATTTATATCACTGATATAATAATATCAGTATTACTCAATGTACTCTATCACTTTAATCCTTCAGTGTTTATTCAGTTATTAGTAGTAGTTAGTCTTTACAGTTATATAGGATATATACAGTTTATGCTCTGATGTCATCGTTGTTTTCTTTCTTGTTTTGACTTGTTTATCCTCCGGAGACAAATAAAGTTCTTCTGAATTTGAATTTAACGTCTCACCGTCTCCTGCCGCTCGCTCTTGACTCGACGCTCTGGATCCTGGCGAGCAGCCGCTGTCCGGGCTCGGTTTGTCCCGTTGTCCGTCCACGGCATCAGGACACGCCTCCTTCACCTGGAACTCACTGACAGTAGTGGGTGGGGTTTA
The DNA here is from genome assembly GCA_026259375.1 of Verasper variegatus. Classification (NCBI taxonomy): domain Eukaryota; kingdom Metazoa; phylum Chordata; class Actinopteri; order Pleuronectiformes; family Pleuronectidae; genus Verasper; species Verasper variegatus. Next base: position 23,335,742 of record CM048049.1, read on the forward strand.
GAAGGGCGGGGACAGACTAACATCAGTAAATCATGGAACTGGATTGGACGTCATCCTACCTGCCTGCCAGGCTTACTCTGTCCTCCCATTGGTCAGGATACAACACTGGATTTTCCCTGTCTGGGCTGTGATTGGACAGCAGGATGAAATCAGGCCTCTGATTGGTCCTCAGCTCATCGTCTTCCACCTGGATGGACAGAACCATTTATTCCAAAGTTCAGATCTCAGATTAATTTGTGTGAAACTGGATCACAGATCTATAGAATCTATATGATGGGACAGGAAACCATCACAGTCACTAAACACTCGTTTCCTGTAGATTCATGCTGCACAACATCAGGAGAACACGCCCCCTTCTCACTCAAAAGGCACCGCAGGTTCTGGTCCAGGTTCTGGTCATCTCACGCCTAGACTACTGCCCCTCCCTCCTGGCAGGTCTACCTGCTGCTGCCATCCGACCTCTGCAGCTCCTCCAGGAAGCAGCAGCTTGACTGGTCTTTAACCTTCACACTCCTCTGCTCCCTTCACTGGTTACCAGTGGCTGCATCCGTTTCAAAACATTAGTACTTGGTACCGTGCTGCGAACGGATTGGGTCCAGTCTACATCCAGGACATGGTCAAACGTTACACCCCAGCCCGTTCACTCCGCTCTGCCTCAACCAATCAGCTGCTCCCTCACTGCGAGACTACACCTTGAATAATAGTTTAAACTAACAACTTAGCACTTACATGTCACTTACTTATAGAACTTTGTAGTTTGTCTTTCTTGAAGCAAATAGTTCTTTCTTGATTCTTGTTGTTCTGGTTTGTTCCTCATGGTTGATGCACTTACTGTGAGTTGCTTTGGAGAAAAGCTTCAGCTAAATGAAATGTGATGTTTCCTCCTCACCCAATGTTCTCATGGGTTCAGGTTTGTGTTAAAAACAAACATTCTCCCGTCAATATTGTTTTTGAGTCTGAAAGATGTGTTCATTATAAATGAGACTGCTGGTCTTCTTGTCATCGTGTGACTGAAACACGTCAACTTTAGAATAATTCATCTTCTCTCACCTGTGCAGTGGTGACCTGCAGACTCATGGTGCTCCCCAGCTCCTGATTGGCCCTCTGAGGCCCCGCCTCCACACCCTGACAACCCTTCTGCTGACTGCAGGGGGAGGAGCTAACACCAAGGGGGCAGGTCTTCGTCTGAGAGGGTGGGGCAGAACGTAACGGTTTCATACAGAGGAAACTGCTTATAGTGATCACGTTTGTGTAAAAGCACCAGAATCAGTAAACGTAGTGAGTGTAGCTGGAGACTGTTACGGGTCCTCGGTTCAGTCCGTGATGAATGATCGAGACTCAGAGAGGAGCAGTAATTTACTGACGAGACGCTAACAACAGTCAAAATAACAGTTTTACCATCCAGCAGATTACTTCATCACTCTAACCAAATTATTTACAGAGCATTTGTAGAGGTTTTCATTTCAACATTATCCCTTTGATCACATGTAATGAAAATGAGGGGTCTGGTTTCCTGACCTCCGCCTGCTCCACCTGTCTGTCGGCACAGAACGAGTCCAGCTGTCTCAGGTCCAACATGGACGACACCATCAGGACACTGTCAGCGCTGCCCGTCCTCCTGGACCAGCGGCGGCGGGGGAGACGACTGCCTGATGCCTCCTGATGAGACAAAGTTTTGTTTCTGTGACTGATTCAAATCTTCAATATTTAACTGAACAGTTAAAATAATGTTCTGACCTTCGCGACATCGGAGCAGAATGTCTCATCGCACACGTCTGAGGGAAACAAACCACATGAGCTAAACACAAACACTTGAAGTGGTGAAATCACTGGACTCCATCACGACACTTTCACCTGAATGACGTTTATATAAATGTAATAACAGACTGTGACTTCATGAACAAGCCTCCACTTGTGGGTTTCTGTGATGGGTAACCATGGAAACATGCCTGTCTCCTCCTCCAGGCTCCCTGCTGTGACCATATGACAGCTGAGCTCCTCCTCCTCCTCCTTGTCGCTGTCAGACGACATGTTGACGACACGAGGAGACGACGCCTCCCTGCTGATTCTGAGGTGAAGAAAATTAAACCTTTTAATAAATCACAACTATGTGAAGTTTGAAAACTTTTATAAAAAAGATTTATATTTTCTTTATTACTCTTAACGTGGTTTATATATAAGTTGGAACGATTTACTGATCTGATGTTATTTTTTAATTACATGTCGACTGTTTCAGAGTCAAACAACCGACAATCTTCAGACCCAAGTTCACAACTTTTCAAAAATAAAATCTCTAACTCAGCTCAGCTAAAACATTTCAGCAACCAAAATGAATGTTGGGCTTTTACTTTGAAGACAAATTGGTAAACAGAAAGTGATTCTGTGAATGTTGTTGCCATGACGGCGATCAGCTCCTGTGTCTCAGTCTGATTAAATCTAAATAATTTGATTATTAAACTTAACTTTGTTGATTTTGACTCGAGCGCAGCTGTAGTTTATCTGAGGACCTAAAAGAACACATGTTCAACTCTGTCCACAGAAACCAACTGCCCCCCCCCCCCCCGCTGGTTTTATTAACATTGAACGATTCAAATAATATTATTTACAAAAGTTCATTTGATCCAATTTAACTTCATCACATCTTTGTGGTAAACACACACGCACACACACATGCACACACACACACACCTCACTGCTCTCTGCTGGGGATTCTGGGAGTTGAAGTTGCTGCTGGGAGGTCGAAGGTCAGCGAGTCGCTGCCTCATCCTGATGCTCAACTCTGGACTGAGACGCCACACGAAGACACAGCTGCACACAGAGGACGAATGAAATGATGAAGTAAGAGATGAAGTGATGAAGAGATGAAGAGATGAAGAGATGAAGAGATGAAGTGATGAAGAGATGAAGAGATGAAGTGATGAAGAGATGAAGAGATGAAAAGATGAAGAGATGAAGAGATGAAGAGATGAAGTGATGAAGAGATGAAGAGATGAAGAGATGAAGTGATGAAGAGATGAAGAGATGAAGTGATGAAGAGATGAGGTGATGAAGAGATGAAGAGATGAAGTGATGAAGAGATGAAGAGATGAAGAGATGAAGTGATGAAGAGATGAAGAGATGAAGTGATGAAGAGATGAAGAGATGAAGAGATGAAGAGATGAAGAGATGAAGTGATGAAGAGATGAAGTGATGAAGAGATGAAGAGATGAAGAGATGAAGAGATGAAGTGATGAAGAGATGAAGAGATGAAGAGATGAAGAGATGAAGTGATGAAGAGATGAAGAGATGAAGTGATGAAGAGATGAAGAGATGAAGAGATGAGGTGATGAAGTGATGAAGAGATGAAGAGATGAAGAGATGAAGTGATGAAGAGATGAAGAGATGAAGAGATGAAGTGATGAAGTGATGAACGTGTGGAACGTACCTGTCTCCAGAGACAGTGATCAGGTGTCTACAGTCTCGACTGAACTTCAAACCTGTTACGATCTCTGACACAGAAACAAAGTGGGAATCACTCACATTGGAAACATGTCTGTTTATATGCACATACATGAATTGTCATATATACATTTTCACGTACGTAATACTTACATATATTTATTATTTTCTTCTTCTGTACGTTTATCTGTCGGACCTATTATCCCACATATATCAACTGATTCGGGACATTCCTGATTAGCCTTTTCTGTCAGTGGGAGGATTTTAAACTGGTGACATCACACAAGGACCTGATGACATCATCACGTCTTTGACTGTACAATGCATTTTATAGTTATTCGTTCATTTCCTTAAAAGTATTTGTTTTGAATTCCTCTCTTAATTCAAGATTAACATTATCTAAAAAAAAACAAAAAACAATTTCACATGATTTGATTTTCTAATTGTGATTTATTTGCGTTTGTGCTTTGATGTTTAAAGGATAAATATCAAAAGGATGGTTGGAATCGTATATAAGTTGTGTTTTACTGTCATAAATGTCATATTAGAAAAACCTGCAACACTACATTCATAGTCATTCGTGTCCAAAAAGAGAAATGATGCAGAGGAACTGACCTGAGTGTCCGAACATGGTGGCCACACACTCTCCAGAGTAGAAGTCAAATATACTGATGTTCTTATCTGAACAGGAAGTGGCGATGTAGAGACCTGACGGGTCGATCTGCACCTGAGGAAGACAGGAAGAGTTCACACCTCTGTAATCCATACAGGCACGTTGCCGTGGTGACGTCAGACATCAGCAGTGAGCTACCTTGATGAGAGTACCGTCCTCGCCTTGGGAGCCTTTATACATCTTCTTCTGTTTCCCATTACTGATGTTAAAGATCCTGTGAGAGGACGATACAAACCATCAGTTAATCACTATCACTCTGGGTGAATATGGGCTCTACAAATACAATTTGATTGATTGATTGATGACTCTGATTTCATTGGTCAATGACAATAACTGTCAGTCTCCGCCTGTTTTTATATCATCAAATAACTGATTGAAACCAAACTGATCAGAATCACTTGAACCTCAGAGAGAGAAGAACGACCTGAAACGACACAAACATCTTTACAAACATGTATTTAACGTCTGCTTTGATTAGTTAGTTTGGTCCCGTCTGCTAACATGGAGGAGGAGGTTTATTATCTATAATGCACACTCACACTCACACTCACACACACACACACACACACACACACACACACACACACACACACACACACACCTGATGCTGCGGTCCTGACAGCCCACTGCTGCATACTTCCTGGTCGGCTCGATGTCCATGTCGTACAGAGTCATCTTCCTGACGACGTGATGAGTCCGAGTGAACTCCAACCCCTTCTCCACCTGACCCCCCGAGGAGACAAACAAACAGGTGTCTCAGTGTGGACAGTGTGTCTCATTGTGGTCAGGTGAGGACAAGTGTCTCAGGTGTCTCACCTTCTGAGCTGTGCGGAAGTAGACGCTCTTATCAGCGCCACAGCTGATCATCCTCACTTTGCCGTCATTGGCTGAAGGACACAACAAAATGATGATATCCGAGGACAAGACGTCTCTTTCATTGTAAATAACCAAAGAGACAATACTCAAGTACATCTCTACAGTAAAAGTACTCAATTACTTTGAGACTGACCAGTGAATCTAACAGCTGTGATGGAGGATGAGTGTTCGTCCAGAGTCTGGACCAGACTGTAGTCTCTGTCCACATCCAGGACATGGATGAGACGGTCCCGACCTGCTGTGGCTAATAACTGGAGACCTGGAGACAGGTACAGAGCGACAGAGACAAGTACAGACAGAAATCTTTGTTAAAGGTAATTTATACACATGACCATGTTTTATGTTGTGTGTATGTGCTCTACGTTGTTACATGTGTGTATGTGTTGTATGTTGTTACATGTGTGTATGTGCTCTATGTTGTTACATGTGTGTATGTGCTCTACGTTGTTACATGTGTGTATGTGTTGTATGTTGTTACATGTGTGTATGTGCTCTATGTTGTTACATGTGTGTATGTGCTCTACGTTGTTACATGTGTGTATGTGTTGTATGTTGTTACATGTGTGTATGTGCTCTACGTTGTTACATGTGTGTATGTGTTGTACGTTGTTACATGTGTGTATGTGCTCTACGTTGTTACATGTGTGTATGTGTTGTACGTTGTTACATGTGTGTATGTGCTCTACGTTGTTACATGTGTGTATGTGTTGTACGTTGTTACATGTGTGTTTGTGCTCTATGTTGTTACATGTGTGTATGTGCTCTACGTTGTTACATGTGTGTATGTGCTCTACGTTGTTACATGTGTGTATGTGCTCTACGTTGTTACATGTGTGTATGTGCTCTACGTTGTTACATGTGTGTATGTGCTCTACGTTGTTACATGTGTGTATGTGCTCTATGTTGTTACATGTGTGTTTGTGCTCTACGTTGTTACATGTGTGTATGTGTTGTACGTTGTTACATGTGTGTATGTGTTGTACGTTGTTACATGTGTGTATGTGCTCTACGTTGTTACATGTGTGTATGTGCTCTACGTTGTTACATGTGTGTATGTGCTCTACGTTGTTACATGTGTGTATGTGCTCTACGTTGTTACATGTGTGTATGTGCTCTACGTTGTTACATGTGTGTATGTGTTGTACGTTGTTACATGTGTGTATGTGTTGTACGTTGTTACATGTGTGTATGTGCTCTACGTTGTTACATGTGTGTATGTGCTCTACGTTGTTACATGTGTGTATGTGCTCTACGTTGTTACATGTGTGTATGTGCTCTACGTTGTTACATGTGTGTATGTGCTCTACGTTGTTACATGTGTGTATGTGCTCTACGTTGTTACATGTGTGTATGTGCTCTACGTTGTTACATGTGTGTATGTGCTCTACGTTGTCTCTCACCAGTTTCTGGTTTGGAAAACTCCAGGCACAGAATCTCTGAGTCGTGAGCCTGAACGTTCATGATCTCCTCCATACTGTCCAGATCATGGATCCTACAACACGTCCCACAATCAACAGATATCATAGAATGTTGTACAATCATCAGACCCCCCCTACACGGGCCCCTCCTCACCTTAGGACCCCCATGCGGTCTCCAGAAGCCAGATGTTGTCCATCAGGACTGACACCCAGGGACCTAATGCCTGCCCTGCTCTGGTCTGTCTGCTGCCCCCCCTCTGAGCCCAATGACCCAGCCTTCTCTGTGTTGCCACCGGTACCAGCGACACTCTCCGTGTCCAGGAGGCTTGTTAGCTTATCGTCCACGTAAATGACCTTCTGCAGGTCCTGAGGCCAGAGGTCAAAGGTCAGAGTCAGTGAGGAGCTTCTCAATTCGGAGATATCGGTGTATAAATAGTTGAGGTGTACAGGTGTAGATGTGTGTGTACAGGTGTTTTGTCCTACGTGGCTCAGGATGTTCCTGTTGAGGGTGGTGTGTCCGTCGAGGTTCCACAGTCGGATGGTGTTGTCTGAGGAGCAGGACAGGAAGGAGCTGGGGGGGAGACACCCCTCTCTTCCCCCTCCTCCTTCTGGAGACACCTGCAGGAGACAGCAGGGGGCGCTAATGTATGTGTTCAACCTAAACCTCGGGTGAATTCACCCGTTGATAATGTTGATAATTTTGTTATGAAACAACATATATGATCAACACATATTTATTTATATACAAACATAAATGGAATATTATTTATAGAACATATGTATATATATTTGTCACATTTGTCACACACACCTCCACACTCCACACACAGGAGGAGTGGTAGAGGGCGGAGTAGAGTTTTCCCGCCCTGCGAGGATCCCTGAGGTCTCGGACATCCCAAACATAAACACTGTGATCGTTGTAGACACAGGACAACCAGCGGTTGGTGGGGTCATAGGTCACCGCCACCGTGTCCGGGTATCGAGCCTCTGACTTGCAGGAGAACAGCTGACTGAGGGGGGGGGGGGAGGTTGATGAGTCAGAATAAAAAACAAACTGACACTGGTCCAAATAGATTCTCTCAGGTGTGTGTGTGTTACCTGGCGTCAACCATACTGGCGATGTCAGCTCCCAGGGGGTGTGGGCGGGGCAGCGTGCAGATGAAGTGCAGGTTGACGGGGCTGAAAGCTCGGACAGTTCCATCAGAACAACCACAGAAAATCAATTCGTCTGTAACAGACAGACAGGTGGCCTGAGACGTCTGAGAACAGACAGGTGGACAGACAGACAGGTGAGTTAGAGGATGTGTGAGCTCTGGTCTTCTGTCTGAAACAGTACTGTGTCAGTACAAACAGGCAGACAGACACAGACAGGCAGACAGACAGGTACAGTCTCAAGCTGAAGTGACTGAGTCCAGGTGGCGACTTACTGAGGCAGAGTCAACTCTCTGAACAGGAAGCGGAGCAGAGGAGGAAGCAGAGGAGGAAGCAGAGGAGGAAGCAGAGGAGGAAGCAGAGGAGGAAAAAGGGGAGAAGGCAGAGGAACATCACATAACCTCTTCACACAGTGAAATATTGAAACCAGGAACTAGAGGTTCAATGACCTCAGAGAAGCAAACTGACATTAAAGCTTCAGTAACACGTGTTTTACAGTGTGTGCTCATGTCTGTCACAGACATCATGTCTGTGACAGACATGATGTCTGTGACAGACATGATGTCTGAGGAGGAGCTCTGTCTATAATCCATGAACTCAGCACACATCATGTTGCTCATGTGGGTGTTGCTGTGTGTGTGTGTTTTTAATATGAACATCACATTGAGGTGAATCAAATTATAATGAATATCAAGAAATCAATGTTACAAACATTGATTTGACATGATAATATTAACAATACCAACAGGTCTGTTCTGTAGTTGAAACTTGCTCTGACTCACCCGCAGCTCCACCCACTTGTCGAGGAGTCGTCGGTCGTTGAACTCACACAGCAGACCTGAGGAGGTGATGCAGAATGTGGAGGAGGCCTGTCGGCCGCGCCCACACGCCACATCGCTGAAGAAGTTGTTCCTGAGCTCTCCCAGCAGCCCTGAACGCCCCAGCAGAGGCACGGTGGCGTTCACCTGCAAACGAGCAGAACGGTGAGTACGACAGTCACCGCGCGGTTCGCTCTAATCTACACCGGCTAAGATGAGAACCTTGGAGGTCTTGGCGTGATCCAGATACCAGAACTTGACGTGGCGATTTCCAGCAGTAACAAAATAGGAGCTGTCGTCTGAGAAGGACACAGCCGTCACTTTACTGGAAACTTTATTGGCTGCAACAACGATGTTTTTCTGATAAACAGAGGAGGAGATCAGAGAGGAGGAGATCAGAGAAGAAGACATCCGAGAGGAGGAGATCCGAGAGGAGATCAGAGAGGAGATCAGAGAGTCACAGTACTCAGTTACTTTCGGTACCTTCCAGTTCCAGACGTTGACCATCATGTCGTGTTGATATCCGACACTGACGATGTATTTTCCATTTGGAGAAAACGTGACACAGGAGATTCCATATTTATGTTCCTGCAGCTCAGAGACCTGAAGACGCTCCGACACCTCCCACACCCGGACCGCCGGCACGTGACCACTCTGATGGGGGGGGGGGGGTCAAACATATCTAAACCAACTGTATATAGAGACGACCAGATATCTCAGAATGCTGCCATCTTGCCATCTCACAGAATATATTTCTTTACACTGTATATATTTGTTTTATATTTCTACTTATTACTGCTTGATGTCTTTTTGATGCTGTAATATTGCAAACGTCCCCATTGCAGGACTTAAAAGGACATTATACATTATAACGACACTCACCTCTCCTGTAACCACGAATCTCCCATCTGGAGAAAAAGCTAACGTGGTGATCGCCTTCCTGGAAACAGACAGAGGTCACATTGGATATCAAATCATATATTATATTATTATATATTTGTAAAGCCCATATTCACAAATCACAACTATGTAAATTGTATCCACTGTAACAATTGTTTTTTAAACATTACTGAGGTGAGGCACAACAAAATACATCGATAGAATTAGACCATCATGCAATGCAGCAGGTCTCTAAGTCATAGGAACCTTTATTTAAACTTTAATAAAACTTAATTAAAACTTGAATTAACCTTTAACCTTTATTTAACAAGAAGTGGTCACATAGCAGTAGTAACAGAGAGAGAGCTGATTGGCTGATGGGGTTTCACCTGGAGCTGTTGAAGATGTGATGCTGTTTGTTCTTCCGAGGATTCAGCAGGACAACAACACACCTGTGTATACACACACACACACAAACACACATTATCCCCATGAGTCATCAGGCTGACAGACTGAGGAGTGTGTGTGGTGATAAACACACACACTCCGTGACAAGTGTTGCTGACAGTGTGCAGCTGAGTCAGCAAACAATTATATTCTTCCTCCTCTCTCACACACACACACTCACACACACACACTCACACACACACACACACACACACACACACACACACACACACACACACACACACACACACACACACACACACACACACACACACACACACACACACACACACACACACACACACACGTGTAATTTGTGGGGACCGGACATAATGTCCTCACAATGATGGGATTGAACTGTGTTGAAATGTGCTTGATGAACCAATCAATCAATTAAACTCACTTCAAGGTTTTACACTGAAAGAGTTTCACTGTTAACTCTTCAGCTAACAGACGCCACGATTACGTTTCGTCTGACCTCACTTCGTCTGTGGTTTATTTTTAACAATGTTATTATTAATATTATTATGTTTTTTTATGTTTATGCTCCTCTCAGCTCGAGTCTCTCTAACCCGGTTCCTCCAGTTCTCACCCTGCAGGATAAGCCAACAGTCCAGTTCTGGGGTCGCAGGCCAGCGCTCGGTTCCCTGGAGCTGTGATTCCCAGAACCTTCTCCAAGGTCACCTGGAAAACAGAAGGTCAAAGGTCAGACACAGGTTCCACTTCCTTCATTAAAGGATTCTGAAGAGAACCTCCTCATGACATGGAACCCCTTCAAGATCCCAGACTTAACATGGAACCTCTGAGACCCCCGTCTCTGCCGGGTGGTCTTTGGGAGAGACTGACAGTCTAACAGACTTTCAGTGATTTTACAGCACACACACTTACTTCATGTTACATCCGTGTCCTGATGACTCGTGTTCAATCCCTGACACTCTGTTAGCATGTAATCAGCTTCTTCACATGAGAAACACAAACTGCAGAAATGTCTGGATCCAATGACTCATTTTCTGGAGTTCATGTTTTAAAACAACTTTAGTTTCTTGTCAAGCTTCATGTGATATTTACAGTTGAGTGTGTCGCACACAAATCAACACAAAACCAGCTCAGCAGGTTCAACAACTTCACAGAAACGTGTTTAGTCAGTGTGAAGAGACACAACGATCTGGTTCTGTGTTCACGACTTTTTCAACATGGACGACAACAACCATGTGACAATTGTTATTGTGAGTTTGTCTGCACAACACGTGATGCTGTTTGCATCACGTGATCAAGGATCAATCATGTGTGAACAGGCTCCTCCTCTGATGACCTCTGACCTCCTCTGACACCCTAGCATGTGTGTCTATCTACATTGTGAGGACATTTTTCGTGGTCCTCACAAATTCAAAGACTGTTTGAGGGTTAAGACTTTGAGGTTAAGGTCAGTTAGGTCAGTTATTTAGTTGTGATGGTTAGGGGGAGGGGCTACAGAATGTATTATGTAAATTAGTGTCCTCACAACTACAGAGAGACGCATGCGTGTATGATGTATGTGAGTGAGAGTGTGCGTGTGTGCTTGTGTATGTGCACGCGCACCTTGTCGCTGATGTCCTCTTTGTGTCGGGCAGTGTGGCCCCTCCTCCTCAGTTTGATTGACGGGGATCGCAGCAGGTTCTTGATCCGACTGCGGATTGTGCCGCTTCCGTCCGCGGCCATCGCGCCGCTAGCTGCGCTGCTAGCTGCGCTGCTAGCTGCTCCTCTCAGCGGCTCGAGTCTCTCTCCTCCGCCGGCGGCGCTGCTGCTGCTGCTGCGGTCATTCCGTCCGAGAACCGAGCCGAGCCGGGCCTAAGGGTTCAGCTGACCTGGTCCTGGACTGATCCGGATCACGGATCACGGGCCCCGGTTCCGCCGCTGCTCCGCATCGTATTTCTCCGCCGCAGCGAAGAACCGAGAGACGCTTTGGATCCAACACGACCCGGACAAGCTAGCTTCCGAACAGCCACCACTTCCGGAATGGCTTTTCAAAATAAAACCTTCTGAAAGCTCAATTTATATCCTATTATAATTATTTAAATTGAGGGATTTATAACATTAAAGTAATTATTAAATATACGATATTAAAGTAATACGAGATAAATGAAATAAAATAACTAAAATGATTTTTGATTGACTCAGTTACCCACAACAGCAGCAGTTTATCTGAGGACCTAAAAGAAGACATGTTGAACAGCAGTGTCTTCACCATTCATGTCAAAGTGGCTGCTGTGAAAAGTGTGTGTTAGTAGATACATGATTTTTTTCTTTGTATTTGGGTAAAAATGTTTGAATCAAACATTCAGTTGTTTAAGTTCAAATTAGAAATGGTTGCTTTGGTTGCTGCTTTTTAAGACTGTATATTTGATCAAAAGTCCATATTCAAACTTTATTTATATTAGTGTTGAACAGTGACGTGTCTGCGATCAGACACATTATATTTACATCAGAAAGTTTCTTTCTCAAGTACAAAAATACAAATGTAAGAAAAACAAACTGTACGAACATCATTTAATTCAACAAACAAGAAGCAGCTGCATCTTCATCTCTTCGTCAATCCAACACCGAGCAGCTGAGACTTCCTGTTCACTCTCGTCTGTTAATCCTTGAAACAGGAAGAAACTTTCCTGCAAAATTTGTGTTCATTCGTTTTCGTCACTCAGGTTTTTCTACGTCCCGTCAAAAAATAATGTTTGTCCACATACACAATAACATGGACAAATAATCATAATGTAGAATTTCACAAAAAGACGAGACTTAGAGAACTCATATTTTAAGAGAAAACAGGTGGAAGATTTGTGAGAATTATACTATTTCTTTATTTTTATAAAAAGGTTTAAAACATTTCAATTTTAGTATTGTGTGATGGATCTGCTTCTGAGATTAACAACGTGAGCTTTTAATTTGAAAACTGAAGAGAAAGAACTTTCATGATGGATGAGTCAAGGTCGAGGTGGTAGTCAGGGTCAAGGTTGAAGGTTGAGGTCGGAGGTGACACTGTTCACACCTGTCTCAGGTGATCTTCAGAGTTCAGGTGTGAAACACAGAGGACTCACCTGACATCAGATCACTCAGACACGTGTCCACATACCTTTGTTAGCGTGCACGTGACACACTGGAGGTCGACTTCTGGCCTTTACAGTTTTTCAGATGTGTCATGTTTGTTTTCGAGGACATTCATATTTGAAATAACTTAACAAAAACAGCGATGACCAACGGGACACTGATCGAGCAGCGCCATCATCAGCTGGGCGGGTTTCCTCTCAGCCCAAGAGGAACCAGCCGCGGCATCGGCCTCCAGGCCATCACTCCCTCCTCCCTCCGGTCTCCCGCTGTTGCTCTGTCACTGCTGGCAGAGTCAACCACCTTAGCCCCTCCCACCTTCATCTGCAGCAAAGGGGGCAGGGCCAGGGCATTACCTGTAGTGTTCCCATTGGTTGGTCCAGTTTGAGGTCCGGTCTGCGTCATCTCCGTGTGGCCCTGAAGCCTTCCATGCTCTGTCTCAATGGCAGCGCTGTTGTCACAGTCCAGCTCCAAGCTATGGGTGTGGCCCTGCTCCTTGGCTCCACCCACTGCATGGTCCACCTCATACGAGACCCCCGCTGTGGAGACGGTCCGCTGGTTGACGGAGACGATCTCATTGAGGGACGTCGGACTCTCAATGCCACCGTCGGCTCTGGTCTTTGGCCCCGCACCCAGATAACCAACCTCTGCCCCACAATCAACACTCAGTCCTGGGCACAGAGTGGAGGAGGATGGGGCCTGGTCCATGATCTGGTCTGAGGGGAGAGCTGGTCCAGCAGAAACCCCCAGAGGGGGTTGAGGCAGGTGCAGCCGGTTTGAAGCCTCTGAGAAGGTTCTGGATTCTGAGGGAGAATCAGGTTAGAGAAAAAAAACAAGAAGATATGCTAGATTAGTGGTGAGTGCGGCGGAGACGCTGTAGCTCTTACCAGATGGGGGGCGGGGCAGTGAGCTGAGATGGACCTCCTGATTGGTCAGACTGGGGACATTGAGGGTGACAGAGGCCACTCCTACAGACAGATAGAGGACACAACTTACTTTCAAAATAAAAGAAATTTGAAGCAGAGAACAAGGTCACAGTGCTCAGTCACTACCTGGTGTTGTAGTTGTCGTCTGCAGAACCATCTGTCCCGCCATCAACGGATTCAGGGTTAGTATCTGTTGTCCTGGCAACGCTGCACCAATCAGAGACAGAACGTCAGCCGGTACCAGCGCCTGAACAGACGGAGCTTCACCAACACAAACAGCTGTTTAATACAAACATTTACTCTTTTTTCCCCGAGTTTCTCGTCCTTATGTAAAGAAACGTAAAGACACAAAGCTGACTCACCAACTCACCTGTTAATTACTTAAACTGCTTTGAATAAAGTCAATTTAAAAAGCTCAATGCTTAAAGTTTAATTACATTTATTTCAGCTGTATGAGTGGTGAGTTAATAAGTTCACGAGTCACCTGATCCATCAATAAATCAGTAAAACTCACCCTCAATAGTCTTGAGCAGAGATGATGGAACTGGTCTTTTACTGCGAGACAAGATGTTTGGCATCGTCTTTGGCCGGCCTCGAACCACAGGTGCGATATGGGATACAGCAGGAGGAGCCAGGCGGGACTCGGGCACCTGCAGGATCCTCTGAGACATCGGGACACCTGTCTTGACTGACGTCGGGACAGGGGGCACGACAGGTGCAGCGACAGGTGTCGGGACAGGGACAGGTGTCTGGACAGGTGCAGTGAGAGGTGTCGGGACAGGTGCAGTGGGAGGTGTCTGGACAGGGACAGGTGTCTGGACAGGTGCAGTGAGAGGTGTTGGGACAGATGCAGGGACAGGTGCAGGGACAGGTTTGGTAGAGGGCTGGGCAGTGGTAGGAGGAACTTGGAGAGTCTGCAGCTGTACGTTTGATGATATGATTATGATGTCATTATCAATTTTGTTTCCTGTTGAGAGATTAGGCTCAGAGGCTCTGCCCCCTACTGGTGCTTGCAACTGATTGGCTGCTGGGTGTCTCTCCTGCTTTTCCAGCTTCTCCAGGACTATCTGCTCTTCTTGACCTGCAGCCACAAACACACTTGGTTACACCTGTTCACACCAGGGACCTGTATCACAAAGTCAGGCTCAGTGGTCACATGACGCTGCTTATTAACTTGTTAAGTGTGTGCACATGAAATGGGTGGGGTTTACTGCATATGACCAATCACAGACATGGATAGTTTGACTGACAGCAGAGCTGAGGATCAAACTGTTCAGAGGAGAACAAACATCCAGAATAAAAGAAACAGCTCCAGCTGCTAAATGCAGGAAGAACAGCTGGTAAAACATCTGGTATTGTTTTTATAGTAAAACTGTTCATTAACAAGAGTAGTTCTGAATATAATGTCACATGTCATTTACATGTATTCTCAGTGTGTCTTTCAAGTGAAACCCTGGTGGCTTCAAGCTCAGCTGCAGGAAATAAAACACACAAATAAACTCTAAAGAAGGAAGTCGATTTTCACATCTTTAAAATACAACAGGTACGACACTGTGATTCTATTTCTACTTGATATCAGTACACACATGTACAATGAGGTCCGTAAGCAAGTCAGACACTAGAAGGAAAATCAGTAGAAAACCATAAAGAACAATAGAAACTAAAGAAAGGACATTGTTATCAAAGGGATAGTTCACCAGCTTCACCATCAGTTTAAAGGTCCACTATTGATGTGACCGAGCGATGCGGCACTTGATGACACCACAGCAGCAGATATGGAGGAATGTTGTGTTTTTACTGTTGTTTTCTTTAGTGCGAAGCTCTGGTCACCATTTACTTCAGTTGTGTTGGATTCTGCTCCAACACTGTCTACACCTGGAAACACTTCACCCCCCCTCCATCATAGTGCTAAGTAGTTGATGAGGGAAGTTTCATTTTTGGATGAACTATCCCTTTAATGTGTAAAATGTAGATTGTGTTGAGCTTCTCTGCATCAGCCACAGAAAACAGGTACCAAGGGAAGTAGATGCAGACAGTCTGTGGTACTGTGAGCACTTTGCACCTACGGGTCAGTTTGTTCTGTTGGGCTCCAGCAGCTGACAAAGGTTTATCCTCTGAGGAGAATCTAGATCTTTCATTGAGATACTCAGACAGATTTTTAATCATAACCAGAAACTCGAGTTTCTTCCTTCATGGGCTTTCTATTTTCAGTTCCTGTGGGTTGACTTCGTCTCAGCTGTTTAACCCTTCACCGAGTCACAACCTTTGTTTATTATCGTGTTACCATGCTAACACTTGTACCTGTTGGAGCGATGGTTGAGAGGAAGTGGTCCCTCCTCTTCATCAGCCTCGTCTTCTTCTCTTTCAGATGTGCTTCTGTCGACCTCAGCTCCTGGATCACCTGCTCCGCCTGCAGCACAGACACAACTCTGACTCATCAATAGGATCTGACATGACACATTTGTTCAAATATATTTGAATGAACTTGTGTCGTGATTGTTACAACTTAACAATACCGACTTAAGCCCAATTCATGCTTCCTGCGTCTAAGCTACGCCGTAGCCTGCGTTTAGCCATGTACCCTAGGCAGAGCCCTACGCCATACTCTGACATGCATCTCCCCAAAAATGTAACAAGGCTTGCAGGCTACACAGACCGCAAGAGCTGTGATTGGTCCGCTTGGTAGCATCGCATATATGGCCGACTTGCCGCCATTTTTGAATTTAGTTGATGGAACGAACACAGGCGAGGTCTCTTTTCTTCTTCGTAGTCCTTTAAAATCCTGATCCTCTTAGTAGCGCTCTTGTCTGAAGTAAACAGACGCCAGAGAAGGTGTAAATAAATGGACCAGAATCCAGAAGACACCAGCATAGAAACTCTACTGCCACTAGTGTTTCGGTGGTGTAATTGCCGCGTGACCAACACACAACTGAATGCTCGGCCCTGTGCGAAGGCTACATGTGAACCTATGGCATAGCTTCAACGCAGAAGTATTAACTGGGCTTTACTTTCTAAAAATAGGTCAAGCTGACAGTGAGCGCCCTCTGCTGGACCAGGGGATAAACTACATCTGACAGTATGTTAAATTCAATTAGGCACAAACCTGTTCATGCACACACTCATTCGCAAACCCCCCCATGCTTTGCTGTGCTTGCTGCTTCTTAGTAAATGCACCTTAATAGAGGAACTAAATCATGTACTTGTTGTTGGTTTATTGATACTGTTTTGTGTGGGTTGACAGAGTGATTCCTTTTCATTAATCTTTTTTTTTTGGTCACACTGGACTGACTGGCACCCCACTTTCTAAATAGAGGAAAAACTCTATTGGCCAAAAACATTGGCACCATTACAATAAACACACTCCACAGCCCTGGTCAAAATGAAAAAATAAATCAACCTTTGACCTCTGAAATCAAATCAGTTAAAAGTCTGATTGAACATTTGTACCAAAATTGACAGGATTCTGTAAAGGCGTTCTTAAGATAGAAAACGGTTTTGTGAGGACACAGAGACCTTTGACCATTAAATCCTAATCAATTTGAGTCCAACTAAACATTCAGGACAGATAAATAACATTTTGCAGTGAAAACACGTGAGCGAACAGGAAACAATGAGGAAGACAATTCTGACCTTCTTCAGCGTGTTGATTTTTGAAGTTCTGCTGTCTCTCAGTCCAACCTCCCTCCTCAGACCTCTAAACATCTGCAGCATCTTCACCCGACGCCTCCTCTCCAACATGTTGTGAACGTGTCGCTGTCTACCTTCTCTTACCTGGTTCACTGTTGTCTCCTTCTCTTCGTCGATGTACAACTCGTCTCCAAAGTCTGACGAATTTTCTGTCTCTCCACTTGAAGACCCTGCCAGGTCAACCACCTCAGTTGACTGTGTCTCTGTGGTAACGAGCCCCATCTCATTGTCCACGCAGATTATGTCCAGGTCCACCAGGTCAGAGGCCAGCTCAGGCTCAGCAATGGGGTGCGATGGGGGTAAAGGTGTGACCTCTGACCCTGAATGAGGGGGCGGGGTCAGGGAGATGGTGGAGGTCTGGGATGTAGTGGGTTTCTGAAAGGCTGACAGCCCACCAGAGTCCGCTGACACCTTCACTGTTTTGCCGTTGAGCTCTGCTCCTTGACCTTTGGAGAGTTTGAGGGAGAGAGGGTTCAACAGGGGGGCGGGGGGTTGGGAGGGGCTCTGGAGAGAGGGGCTGGGAGTCGTCACCACCCGGGTGGGGAGTTTAGGACAGCTGATAAAGATCGGTTCCTTCTTGGAGTTGGTAGGAAGGATTTTAAAGGTGCACGTCGTCTTCTGAGACAGGAAACCAGAGCCAGAGCCAAGGAGGGTGGGACGGGGGGTCACAGAGAAAGACTGGAGGCCAGACAGGGGGGAGGGGGAGGAGGGGAGTGAGGTCTGTGGTTGGATTTCAACAGTGAGACCTGTAGCAGGGGGGAGGAATGAGGGGGGAGCACAACCTGGAGGGGGGAGGAGACGTGGAGGGGGGAGAGAGTTAGAATAATGGTCTTTATATAGATGCTTTAACTTGCTACAGTGCCCTGCTCTTGTTGGTTTTGAGTAGCTGTTATAACACCGACATTGAGGTAAATAAAGACTGAAGTTTACTCAGCTCACAATACAACACATCCCTGAGGATGGAGACCAAACATGGAGCTAAAAGAGAAAGAACAGTGGCCTTCATGTGACACAGACACCACATGAATCATAACAGCATCTGTGGATGTCAGAATCTGTCAGTATTTCTGTCCCTTGTTCAGGCGTGAGAACTCACCTCTGGGAACACGCCGAGTTGCGTTGACTGCTCTCAGCTTGCTGATGGGAAGTAGTTGGACCAGCTTACCATCTGGAATGCGGTAATACTGCACGCCTGATGCTGTGTGAACAGGCTGCAGGACCATCTTCTGACCGGTGGGAGGGACGCCCTTCACACCAGGACCTGGGACCGCTGCCGAGCCTGCACAAGGATTCACGAGTTGAACCCGAGAGCTGCTCACCTGAGAGGCTAAAACATTCAAGGTGTAGTTATAGATTTTACAGCTTTGGTTCCCAAACTGAGGGTCAGGACCCCGACATGGGTCACAAGATGTCACAAGTGTGTCACGTCTTCAGTCTTACCTGTTGAGGGAGTGGAGCTACCAGAAGCGACAGGTGTCACCTGACTTCCCCCAGCCGCAGGATTCTGGTACAACCTCACAGCAACAACCTGGGTCTTCGCCCCCTTAGGTGCTCCAGCTGATTGGTCGAGAACTGTGACACACAGATTGCTTGAGATGTTCAAGATACGATCTCCATTCAATGGTTTAAGTGTGAAACTGCTCAACAACAGACGTGGTTAGTTTTATATGCAACCACAAAACAAATATTTGCTAATCCTCAGGCTATTGTTGGCATTAGTTACCTTTATTATTGAAAGCTATATTGCAATTAGCCAAGAATTATGTGTAGTACCAAACACATTCAAATCCACTACCCACAACTCCCCAACAAAAGTAGGTTCTTAATGATAAAGTTAGCGTTATGTAGTCCAACACATGGAGCAGGAAACTACAGTTAGCTTGTTAGCAGTAATGTGAGGTGGTTCCTGTTTTAATAAAACTTTGCAGAACTGTACTGTTAAAGTTATGTTGGTTATGTTTAATTAAAATTATATTTTCTCTGATCAATTATCGCAGACTCAAAGCTGCTAGCTCATGGCTACGCTCGTTTTGCTTTCTTAGCTGAATCTGGGGCAGAGGTGAAGGAGTCTGATTCACTGATAGATAGATAGATAGATAGATAGATATACTTTATTTATCCCAAGCTGGGAAATTATAGTGCAGCAGCAGCATTACACAAAGTAAATGGACAAGTTGCGTCCTCACCTGTGGAAGAGGGTAGGGTGGTAACTGCCGTGATTGACGGCTGTGTTTGGGGTGGGGTGGTGTCGGCAGCAATGATGTTTGAGGAAGCCAAGACGTTAGTTTGGGGGGTCGGGTCTGAACTCTGGGTCTGAGGAGGTTTAGAAGATTGGGAGGACAACGAAGAAGAACCTAGTTGCTTCCTGCTGGACCCCACCCGGCCAGTCAGATAGGCTGCCAGACGGTTTGCCGGATGGAGCGCCCCCATCTTCCCTAACTGGATCTTAGCCAGAGGATAGAGTTTCCCGTTGACCTGTAAAAAACAAGTGCCACTGACCTTTTAATGCGTTTGCGATGACGTTGATGTGAGTTGAAACATTTAGAAGAGTTTCTGTCTTCAGTCTGTTAAGCTTTGAAACTTTATCCGAGGTTCTAATGAAAAAGGGTCACGTTGTGCAACCATATAGAGTCCTTACCTGGACCAGGTGGTCGGTCCCTCCTGGTTGTCTTCTTCTGGCTGAGAGGAATCCAGCAGGGGAGATTCCTGTTAGGAATGGCAGCGCCAAGCTGACCATCTTCTTCTTTTCCTTTTGTTTCATCCCCCCCCCACTCCTCTTGCTCCCATTGTCCATCTGGTAAAGTGTTGAGCCTTCCTCCTCCTGGATTTCACCTTCCTCTAACTCCCGCTGCCAGTCCTCCAGAGGCTCCTCCTCCTCCGTGATCTCCCACTGCCAAGCCTCCAGATGCTCCGCCTCCCCGCTCACATGTCTCAGGTGGCCCTGCAGAGACACGAGACACACTCACAACACATCTCATTCTTTATGGTGCAACATTTGCTTGCTTGGAGATGCCTCCTCCTCTCATGCTCCAATCCTTTGTGGGGTCCCCCGAGGGGTCTACTGGCTTGACTGGTTTGGGTTCCATGTTACGTTTCAGTTATTCCTCACATGGTTCAATTTAGAACTGTTCCACACTGATAACCTTTATATCTACAGTAGGAACACTGAAATAAAAATTGAATACAACCTCCTTCAGTGGCTTCACAATAAGAGCCCTCCAGGAAAAGTACCATACGTTGGTTTTGTATCTTACAGTGAAAAGAATATGGTTATAAAATTACATTATTAGAAGACAGTGAAAACGGTTGCATTTTCAAACATCAGTTTGTCCAGAGCTCAATGAGAATCAGTTTCTGTGACAAGAAGCACACAAACTGACACAAGTGAAAACATTTTTCTACTTGATTTTCTTTCAGGAATCGCAAAGTTTAAACCAGTACCTCTTCTTGTAGTTGTGGTTTTTCTGTCCTCTGGTTTCCCGGTCGTTGTGGTTTTGGTGGAGCTGCTGGTTTCTCACGCTCTTCTCTGGGTCTTGTGATGTGGACTATGTACTGCATGCAGCTGTCTCTGCCGCTCTCCTCCATATTCTGACTGGTGGGACTGATGAGATACTTCTGGAGCCAGAAAGGTTTGTCCAGTCGGTCCTGAGCCATTGCCTCGCACAGCCTCTTCAACACGTGGTTGCGGTCGTCATCGGTTGCCCACTTACACTCCGCAATGATGATCAGACGCTTCGACGGTTTCGGGGGCGGCTCTGAGGGAGGACTCTGAGGCCGGACGGGGGAAACTGGCTGAGTTGCTTTGTATGAAAAATACAAGAAAAAAGTAAAGTACAAAACCTGAGTCAAACATCTTCGGAAGACAGAATGATGTAGGTCAGTGGGGACTCTGAGATGTGTCAGAACATTTAGCAGACGTGAAGCAAATTATCGATCCGCTTTACGATCAACATTGAAATCCGATGTGTTCCTGTGTTTGTGAGACAGACTTCTATACATACATCAATCAATCAATCAGATTATACTTGACACATACTCCGTGTCCACCTTCACGATCTCCCAGCGTGGAGGGGCTGTGATCATTCATTCTTTAACTCGTTTACTCTTTACCTCTAACACTATTACTCTTTAACTCCATAACTCGTTGATGCTAACTCTGGTGTGACTGAACCTACCAGCAGGAGGACTGGGGGCTCTGGTCTTTGCTTCCTTCAGGGTCAGGTCTCTCTGTTTCACACCTTTCAGTCGAACAGATTTAGGCTTCATAGTTTTCTTGGCGTCCTAAAGAAGGAGACGACACACAGATCTGCCTTTGAATCTATACTTAACTTTATCTATAATAATACATTTTATTGATATAGCACTTTGAAACACAGTTAGTCTTTCACAGATGCAAAAACCACAACAAGCTGAAGTTATCCTCTTTATTGCTGCGTGAATGCGTCTTCACCTCCTGTAGGTAGTAACAAGACGAACTCCAACACACACAGGACTTTAGACAATAAAAACCAGCTCAGTATTTACTTCCTCTCTTTCATAATCAAACAAACTGTGTTAACAACTTGGCGTTTTACTGCATCGCTTAATTGTAGAGCAGCGCTCTCCCTCCCTCTTTAATGGCTGAAATCCTGCCACTCGGTGTCAAAACATCCATGAAGTTTTTCCTGTCCTAGTTTCAGCTGTCGGTGTGTACGTTCCTTTGATGGTCTGTCCCTCGGTAGACACTTCAAACGAGCTCAAACAACACATTGAACAGATCTTTCCTGCTGTGACGTTGAGTCTTACCGTTTGTTTCCAGCTCTTCCTCTTTCCTATGTAACCTCTGACCCTGGCACAGCTGCCGTCATCACTGCTCTCCTGAAAACAAACACACAAGATTTGAATGGCAGTGCTTCAACTGTTGATAGACCAGTTACAATCACCAACCAGTGTTTTTTTATGTTTCAGTTAGAGTTTCAGTTGAGCCACTAGGTGCAGGTGCCACCAGGGTTTAATTTTGAAGCTGCAGAGGAAATGACATCATGACTGTAGACGACTAACTTACAGAGCTGCGGAGCAGAGATGCTAAGTCAGGGACGGATGTCGGATCTGGATCTGAGTCTCTAGCATCCTTCCTCCACAGAATCCTGACCCGCTCAGCAGGCTGGGAAACACTGTCCGCCTCCTTTAGAACTACAAATCAGACAGGAAGTTAGAGGTGAATTCATCTTCAGTCAGCAGGTGGTGCTGCGTCATGTGTTCTCTTGAAGCTGTGATGGTCAAATTGTTTCTGTATTTTAACTGCTAACACATCTGTCCTGAGATACAATCAGCTCGAGTTCACTTGTTCACACCTGAATGTGTCTCCTGTGATCATGTGATCACACCTTACTTCCTGCTCTAAAAGCATATAAACATGTACTTCATTCGCGTTCATAAATATCAAATGATGTGTTGACCCAGTTTACACGTGTGTGTGTGTGTGTGTGTAAAAATGTCATTACCCATCAGCCTCCAGACTCCGTCAAGGACATTTAGTGAACAAAGTCCCCCTGAAAGGAAAGTCAAGAGCTGAAGCTCAAACCAAATCACTAGCACCACCTGCATGCTACTTACTGTAAGCCATCTTCATCCTTCTCCTCCTCCTCCTCCTCCTCCCATGGGGGGAGGGGCTGGAGTCTGAGCCGTCGAGGTTCTTGAGGAGGACGACCTTCTGTTTGAGGCAGCTACAGCCGAACATGCAGCAAGGCCGGCCGCAGTGACTGATCCTGGAGCAGTGGGACAGACTGGAGCAGATACAGCCAAGCCTGCAGAAGTCATTCAGGCAGGACGGCGCTCGTCTGCGGACCAGCTGGACGGGAGCGGTGGGATTCTCGCTGACAAAACCCTGATGGGAAAACAGAGCGTTACAGTAGACAGTTCAAACTGTGGCTCTATCCTCAGTGATACTGAAGCAAACTTCCTGGGAGAGGAAATCCTTACATGCGACTCTCTGTGGTCACTACGTTTCCTTCCCTGTTAATAGAAGTTTTTTTAACTCTTGTTGAGAGTTAAGATCAGAGGATGTCAAGCCCTGTTTAGATCTATGAGACGAACTGTGATTAGTGAATATGAGAGTATTCAAATAAAATGTGATGATGTGAATGTTGTCTCCATCATTAGATGTCGGGTTCAGTTAGTTTTCTCTCGGTGGGGTTCAGATGGAAAAAGTCATTCCGAGCTGCACTCAAATTTTTCTCTGCTTTTCTCTCACTCGCTCGATTCCACTGCTGCTTTTCTGCTACTCTGCGTCACGTGGTCTAACGCTGCCTTTTCATTGGTTGAAGGTGAATGTAGGAGTGCTTGTTTTGATGCAGCTGAAGTCCTTGATTAAAATGTGGCAGAGTTGATGTGAATTAAAAGTGGAATATAGATGGAATATATATATATATATATATATAAAAAGTTCTGTAAGGATGGTTTGTTTATCTGATCTCAAGATGCAATATGTTGATGAAGTGACCAATCAGCCTATTTGTGATCAATGTATCAGGTTATTATCGAGTTTTCACATATTGTCTGACAAACGTTGAGTTTACTAAAATAGAAAAACGTTATTTGACTAATTACTGCACTAAAAGACAGTTTAGAAATCCGTGTGGTCTCCTACCATTAGTGTGAACAGTGATGTCAGGGCAATGGCGGCCCGTTCAATGGTGATGCTGGTCCTGGGTTGGCCCTCCCACACCACTCCGTCCTCCAGGTCCTTCTGTCTTAACAGAGCTCGGGTCATCACAGGTCTGCTGTCCTCATCGCCCTGATCGGCACAAGCCCCCAGCTCAGAGTCCGACTCTAAAGGAGCCAGGTCCTCTGAGACATGCGGCAGGTGGGCCGTGGTCCTGGGGGGGCTGAGAGTCTGGCACAAGGACTTGGGTTTGAGTTTCCTTCTTCTATTAAAGGTGGGGGTCTGAGGGGACAGAGTTAACAGTTCTGTGCGGTTGAAACTGACCTTTTGCTTCTGGTGTTTCTTGGATTTGTGAGGTTCAGTGACGGGTGTTGTGTGCTCTGATAGCGGGGGTGCTGCTGAGGTCAGAACTGCAGGCTGTTTAGGGGCCAGGTTTGGTTCAGCTGGACCTGGTTCAGGTGTTGAAACTGAAGCAGCAGCCGGTTCAGGTCTGAGTTTGATCATTTTAGGACCTTTGTGTTTCCTCTCTTTGCTGGAAGTCTTTGTCTCTTTGAGAGAGAGTTTTGATCTCTTGGAGGGGGGGATGAATCCAGATATGAGGTCTGAGGTGGGGGAGCTGACAGTATGTTTTTTCAGCTACGCTATCCAGGGTTCGGACGTAGCTGGTGCTCCTGGCGGGAAGCTCGTACACCACCGGCCCCACCACAGGCTGAGAGAAGCTTGCAGCTCGCTCGTCGATCAGTTTCCCTTCATTCTCCAGATACTCGTCCAACATGTCGCTGCAGAACGCGGACAGGTTCTTCTTAGGCAGGATCTGAACTGGGACCAGCTGCATGACGCAAGACAGAAGAAGTCAAAGTGAACCAGATTTATTTTCACATTTAGGAAGGAGACGTGGAGATCCAGGAGTTTGTATCTGAGAGCTGAGATCGTGTAGTATTTTAATGTCTTCTTAATAAAAAAGATAAAGTTGCTATAATAATATGATTCAAATAATACATCAGACATGATTACAGCACAAACACTGAGATCAAACCAGGAAAGAGACTGAGAAGGTTCACAGGAAGGGAACACAGTGGTTTACCTTCAGGTGTGGCTGATGAAGGAGTGGGTGGAGCCTCCGACGCAGTGAATTTATCTCTCCAACCTTTAATCTGAGTGACGTCGGTGGTTTTTCCTGTTCTGGACACAAACGCTGCAGAAACACCAACACTTGAACAGGTCCATTAATGGATCCAACTGGTTCCACTGTTCTACAGTTCATTGATTGACAATTCACAATACTGCAATAAAGCCCAAAGGCTCATTTCCATCACAATTCCCTAGAATAAAACTAAACCACAAGATTAACTGATAAAGTCACTGTGGCCTCTGACCATCCAATTCTAATCAGCTAATCCTGAAGTCCAACTGAACATTTGAAGACCTTTCCTCACGATGTTCTTGAGATAGCATGTTCATAAGATTGGGACAGAGCCGTGCTCTTCTACTTTACTTTTGACGCAATAAAATATCTGGCAGATGAATCGATGGTGACAGTAGTTGGTAGTTGCAGAGGATAGTTACTTATCTGATCATTCGAATAGAAAAAACTGGATACAAGCTCTTGTTAAATGAATGTTTTTGTAACATTTAGGCTGCTGATCCGAGGCAGGATCCCCAGCTTTATGGAAACCTAACTCAGGCCAGCGTGAAAGAACTAACCCTGAGATGGAGGCAGCTCCAGGGTCACAGGATCCTGAGACGCTCCAGGAGGGGAGATGGGCAGATGGACTCCCAGGTACTGCAGGTCTATGGCCAGACTGGGATCCAGAAGGTTCATCTTCAGACCCACTGAGATTTTCAGAGACAACCACAGCCAGTCAAGTTTTCAGTTTGTGTCGATAGGAAATGTTGTTTATCTTCTGCAAAACTGCAAAACCCTAAACATAACCCTGATAACAGCCTCATGTCAGATTTTCTTCAGCAGTAATTCTGAGATGCAGGCATCTAAATTCCCAGCA
The DNA here is from genome assembly GCA_026259375.1 of Verasper variegatus. NCBI lineage: Eukaryota > Metazoa > Chordata > Actinopteri > Pleuronectiformes > Pleuronectidae > Verasper > Verasper variegatus. The sequence goes on from CM048049.1 coordinate 23,361,780, forward strand.
GTGATCAGACTGATCGACTCATTATCCTCTTTAATATGCCTCATAAAAACATGTTTTATAGATTTCTCACTTTATACCAGCTTTTCATACAATGGCATTCTTGTAACCACTATTCTATTTAATTATTTTGTTCCTTTTTTTCCTTTTATTTCAATTCTCCTGATCAATGTTTGACATTCAACTTTGCTTTTGTAATTACACTCATCATTTTGTCTTGAAACTTTGTTCTGAACAGTATGTTTAGCTCCCTCAGCTCTGCAGCGCCCCCTCTGGGTAGGGTTAAGTCCTTCTCCTGCTGGATGTCTGTGTTGGGTGTAATATTGAAACACGGGTGGGCTGATACGAACCTTCCTGCAGCACAGGGTGAATGACCTGTTTGTGTTTCATCGTCTTCAGGTCTGTCAGGAGAATCCTCTCACAGTTATTGATCCTCTCCACACTCTCTGCTGGACACCAACACATTGTCACGTCATCATTCACTGTAAATAACGGTTCAAAGATCAATTCTAGCCCTTGTTTGCTAACATTTAGTTTCTAGTTTGTTATATTGAGCTACTTCCAGGTAGCACAAGTTTCTTTTAACTCATAATTTAAAAATTACTTTCTACTTCCTGTTACCTCAAAGTTAGCTTGTAGTTCCCGTTAGCATGTTCTCCCTGTTCACTTACGAGTTAGCCTGTACTCAAGTAAAACTGAACCAGCTGATTACATGGGGCAGGGATTAGCCTGTTAGCTAACCGGGAAAGGTACAACACTAACTCAGAAATATCTAAAGCCATTGTACAGATATTTTTTCCTTTATTATTGGAGCTTGGGAAGCCGTTTCCCCCTGCTCCCAGTTGTTGTGCTAAGCTAGGCTAACCATGCCCCTCACCCCTCTCTATTGTAGACACTCAGAATAAATATACATTCTTATTCTGTCAATAAACATTCAGATTTTAAATCACAAAGAATTAGCTATCTGACTGTAATAATATGGTTAGCATGTCACCATTCTCAGTTGTGTCAGCAGGAGGTGGCAGGTGACCTTCAGGTGTTGTCTGGTTGTGTGAAGGTTGCGTGACCGTTTCCTCAGGGGGGTCTGCAATGTGAAGTTTTAGGGCCTCCTGAAACACGAGGTTTGGCTTTTAATCACCGTCTGTAGAGTTTCAACTTGACATTATTTTATATCACCCGTTTGTCTCCCTAATATTTCCGTATGTGTTTTTGTGCTACTACACATTCACAAAACAAGGGTGGAAGATTATCCCCATAAGGACATTTCAGAAACCAGTTAGATACATAGAGATTACATTACATTTAGCTGATGCTTAGCCTGATCACTCAGATCTGCAAGTATATATAGTGCTAAGTGCTAGAAGGTTTTAGATCATTCAACACGAAACCTGATGAGAAGATGAAACACTAATTTCAAGTTCACACAGTTCTGTTCCACAGTTACTGTTTGATAAAGGCTGTTTAATGAAGAGAGACAAGAGGAGCTGCAGACGGTGTTGGATGGAAAATGTTAACTCACAACATTGATCAATAATGGACTAAATGCTGGGTTGACAGTTTGTTGGTGTGAATGTTTACTTGGAGCAAAACCTGGACTATCATCCAACTGTGTGTTTTGGATTTGAGGATCAAGTTTCCACTCCAGATTCAGACATACTGGTAACAATGTGCTACAGAAAAGTCACTGGGACATTACAACAGCTATAGTTTTACCTTGGATGTGAACGAGATAAATAACTGCTCCTCCACTTCCTCCAGGTTAGGCTTCATGCTAGTGTAGGTGGCATTATCAACCTTCTGGTCCATATCCATGTTGACAAGCTTTCGTCGGCGGGACTTCTTCTTGCTCTTGCAGGGTTTCTTAGCTGGGAAAGGTTGGACTAGCTGAGAAGGTTCATGTGCAATTGCCTCTACTATAGTAGGAGGTGGGCAGGTAACTGCCACTGCCTCCGAATTTGAAAACTCCACCCCCATCCCAAGGTCATCATCGGTGGAGAAAAAATGCACAAGGTCTGCGATTGAAGGCGTAGGTGATAATCCATCTCCATCTAATGAAGAAAAAGTTGGAGACAGTGGCAACTGGAGTGCAAGGGGGGACAGTTCTCCTGGGAAAGGCAGCAATTGTTCGTTCTGTTGAAATGATAAAGTAGGATCATCCAGAGCCATAGATGGGGAGGTTTCAAGAGTTTGTGGTTCTGTGTGGGTGGGAGTCGTAGAAGGCAACAAAGGTGATGAGATAGATACTAAAGAAAGTGGCTGTGACGTGGACTGAAATGTTGTGTATGAAGTGTCTATGTACGGCACATGTGTAGGTAACACTGTATGCCATTTTAACACAGTTGGAGTAGAGAATACATTTTGCGATAACTCTTCAGGGGGTACTGTTCTCAGAGTTGTTTCAGAGGTAGTGGAGTCCAGTTCAAAAGCTAACGAGGCAGGCAGGGGAGGTAAAGGTTCTGGAGAAGTAGTAGCTGACAAAGGCTTAAAGCCAAAAGGAGAACATTCAGGGTCAGGGAGCAAAGAATCAGACTTTATGGTGGGGGAGTCAGAGGGTAGTGTGGAAGACTCTGTGAATGTTGGTGTTTGCGGTGAGTTCAGGGCAATTAACACTGTGTCAAGGGGCGGTGACAACACAGGAGATGCAGAAGAGGTAGCAAGAGTTGAACAAATGGAAGATGAAAATGTCCTATGGGTACACAATTGCTGATCTGAGTTTGGTGGCACTGGACTGTCATCTGGCACGGCCATGTCGGAGCCTGGGTTTTCGACAACTGAAATGGAGGCCAAGTGACCATCAGCCCTTGGTTCCTTTGGCTCTACATTGCCTAGAGCATCTAAACATGATGGACTAGAAGACTGAAAGGCTGCTTTAACTGCTTTTCCAGGTGGATGAATGTCTGCAGTGGCTTGTCCTGAAGCGTGGTTGTTACATCTTGTTATATTGCCAGTGAGATCTTTCAAGGGAACATTAGCATTGCTGGCATGATCAGAGAGTACAGATGTAGAATCATCAGCAGAACTCTGTGACTCAGATGAAAGTACTGGGGGAGGAGAACCTGGCTTATTCTTGAACTTTTTAGACTTTGTCAAATGCTGCTTCAAAAAAAGAGCAAGGGCTGGTAGAGGTAGAGGTGCCGGTCGTTTATGCTGCTTTATATTCACCTCTGATGGAAATGCAGGTGTAGGTTTGTGGTTTGAGTCAACAGAGGTTTTCTGGGACACCACTGGAACAGTAACGACATTCGTGACCTCAGAATAATCCGAGCTAACATTGTCCTTGCAGTTGTGTAAGTTCAAAAGGTGCCTATCCTGTTTGATTTTCCTCTTTGACATTAACCCAGTTTCACAGTTCTTTACACACAATGTTTCACTGTGTGTTTTGTCTTTCTTGGAGACATCTTCTCTGTTACTTTCCAAAGCTGTGGGTTTAGTGTTTGTTAGCTCAGCTCTGTGAGAGGTGCTGTTATTGACGTCCAGCTGCTCCAGGTTACATCGTTGCAGTGAAACGTGAGCCTCCCGAATAAGTTCAGAAAACAACTTCTGAGATGGTTGTGAACTGCTGCTGAACGAAATCAAACAATTAAAAAATGACAGTGATATTCTTTAACATGACACTTGTCTAATCATAAACTGCTGAATGTAAATATGACAGAATTGCAACTCAACAAATAAATTAACATTGGTTGATGCTGCCAATTAAATCCCAGATTAGCCAATAACAGCTGCCATTCATTATAAATAGAACCTCTAACTTCAAAAACTCCAACTCACAATTCAAGACTTTGCAGAATAACCAGTAGAAGTTGATGAAAATTTAATTAAATTGTTTTTATTGCCTTGATAAACAGCAGAGCTGTTAGTTTAAAAGCTTCTCAACAAATTTGAGAAGAGCCAATCACCAGTCAACAGGTTCGTTTTTCAAAATAACTTCACAAGCTAAGGGGAGTTAAACTGAAGCAAGAAAACATCGGCAAGTTCATTGGTAATTATGATGTGAAAGATTTCACTTTTGAGGGCTGGCACTAGCTTCTCCACTATTAATCACATAAAGCCTTTGACGCACCGGTGCACAAATGAGCACAACAAATTCACAGAGAAAAAGGGAAAAAAGAACAAAGTCTGTTAAAACACATTATATAACTTCTTAAACGCACTAGCATTGGATCAGTACTTGGTGTCGGCTGATCAGCAAACTAACCCTAACCCTAACCCTATTTTAATCAGGGAGGAAAATGTTATCGGAACATCTCTAATCTCATGCAAGCCTGATGTGTGATACAAAGAATTTGAAGAGCATGCCATTTTCTCTGTCAAAGGAGAACTCTTACCACAAACGTTCCTCTGGAACCTGCGCAGCTGACTGATCTCCACTGGTGGTTGAATTCTGTAGGTCACTTGACACCGGAAGTTTTGAATCCATTGCTTTTGAGCTTCTTGGTTTATGGTTTGCAAGCAAACATTTCAAGCTCTCTTTTACAGGATGATGTTCATTGGTTGTTGTGCCTCCAGCTTTATGCAAGTCTTTGCCAGAGTTCAATTTCAGTTTTAGGCCCAACGAACTGGACCCATCCTCTTTCAGTCCTTTGGCAAACGGGTTATAGTCGACTTTGAGCTGAGCAAAACGTGAGTTCTGGTAAGCGGTGACTGCCATGAACTCAGTCTGAGCGAAACTGAATGTGACAACAAAAGGGGCATTTAGCTTTATGTCTTTCGCCGCTTTGTCAGTTTGGACTACATGCAGTCGTGGAGAGTAGCGGTGCATGGGATGCAGGATGGTGTTCCCCTCTTGCTCGGAGATGTTGTTTGTGAGCTTCAGTTTGTAAAAGGACACTGGATTCTGCATCCAGTGTTGACCTGTTGATGGGGACTCTGGATGAGCGAATGGTTTACTCTTTACTTGACATTCTGCTTTCCCTGCAACCTGCCAGCTCTTGCCAGTCCACTTGTAATGACTGTTGTCTAAAGGTTGAATGTCCATGACTAGGCAGTACTTCTTAGATGGCTGCAAGCCGGAGATGCGAAAGCGGCAGTAAGGGAACATCCTGCTGCCTTGTTTAGTCAGAATCATCTCTGTTTTACATCTGAAAAACTCATTCCACATGCTGTTGTTGTCCAGCGTCACTCTGATTCCTTTGCAGATGATATCAGGTGACAGGTTGTCTGGATGAGGATTTAAACTGGTGGGATATTTCACAGCAGGAAAACCACCAGGAGTCCCGATGCCTTCCTTCGATGGATACATGTTGGCTTCAATCAAGTCTGCCTCTTCGCTGGCTACATGGGTGCTTCGTTCCATCCCGCCTTCACTTGCTTCCCCTAGTTTGGGAACAACCAAGCATGCAGATGGATGGTTTCCTGCAGGTGCTGTTGCAGAGGTGGGTGCCCCTTCTTGATGGAACACCATGCCTTTCTGCTTATTCTCACAAGCCATGAACAGGTCCCAGACATCTAAATGACTTGAGGTAGCACTTATTAAACATCTGTTTGATGATTCAAGACAGAACCCTGAAAGAGCAAGTGACAAACTTCCATTAGCCATTTTAAATTGTACACATCAATGAAAACAAACTTGAGCAGGGCCAGAGTCCCGCTTTGACTCATCATGCTCTTTGTGATTGTACTTTGCCTGCAGTAAATGTGCATTTGAAGGTTTTCTAGTTCAGATATTTGGAGATCTCTCATCGTAGGCTACTCTTTCCAGTTAACTGCCTTATACAAGCCTCCGATTTCTCAAACGTCGCTGCCACCATGTTGCTAGAATTACTACACCACCAACTTTGTATTAATCTGCCGCTGAAAGTAGTCCTTCCTGTTGAACTGCCAACTGATCCTCTCCACCTGACTCGAACTGCCCGTTGCAATATTTACTTCACTTTGCAACAAGACCCCAAAAAAACGCAGCGAGACCAAAACAACAACAATAACGTGACAAAAACAACAGATGCACAGTCTCTTTCAGTCTGATGGTCCCAGTGGACGGTGGACACGCTGTTGGGGTCCATGTGTGGACAAAGACCAGCTACAGTCAGCGCTGATCGATACTTTCAGTCTTTGTAGTTAATGTCAACAACAGACAACATCCTAAGGAGGTTTGACTTCAGAGACACATCGAACACGTTGGTAGCGTAAACTCCACCACATCAGTTTAGTTACATGAAGGAAGATGTAACAGTCAGTGGTCTCCACGGTAACAGTTAGCAAGCTAACTGTAAGCTAGCTAACAGTTAGCTGGCTAGCAGTTCACAGTGAGTTAGCTAGCTAGCAGTTCACAGTTAGCTAACTGTAGCAGGCCTGAGCTCAGCCAATAATGGCGTCCCACCGAACACTAACGCGCACGGTGTGTACGCGCCTCAGCACCGCGTGCTCGGCGGAACACGGATTACCTTGCGGGGCTCGCACACAAAGTTTGGACGGAGCAACGTCTGTTTCCCGTCGAACACCTCGGCTCTTTAACCGAGGACGGACCCACACCACGCGGTGTCCTCCGCCCTCACGTCATCTGACGTCTGCTCCGGGACTGCGCAGCCTCGGACGCCATGTTGTTGCCGCCACCTGGTTCAAAATTGGTGTCGGCCTCTCACGAAGCAACGAGCCGGAGGATGAGCGCTGCGGACCGGCTACAGAGCTGCCTCCACCCCGGGGACTTCACCCAGAGCTTCACAACACCTGGAGGACCAGGACGGCCGCCATTACAGAGAGGAGGTTAGACAGAGAGACAGGTACAGAGAGAGAGAGAGAGAGAGGTAGAGGTACAGAGGGAGAGAGAGGTAGAGGTACAGAGAGAGAGAGAGAGGGGGGGAGAGAGAGAGAGAGGGAGAGAGAGAGAGAGATACAGAGAGAGAGGTAGAGGTACAGAGGGAGAGAGAGAGAGGTAGAGATACAGAGAGGTAGAGAGAGAGAGGTAGAGGTACAGAGAGAGAGAGAGAGAGGTAGAGGTACAGAGGTAGAGGTACAGAGAGAGAGAGAGAGAGAGAGATACAGAGAGAGAGAGGTAGAGATACAGAGAGAGAGAGAGAGAGAGAGATACAGAGAGAGAGAGGTAGAGATACAGAGAGAGAGGGGAGAGAGAGAGAGAGAGGTACAGAGGGAGAGAGAGAGAGGTAGAGAGAGAGAGGTAGAGGTACAGAGGGAGAGAGAGAGAGAGGTAGAGGTAGAGATACAGAGGGAGGGGGGAGGGGGGGGAGAGAGGTAGAGAGAGATCTTTTAAATAGATTTTTTATTAACAAATTATATGTATGTAAAAATTCACGTTCCTAAAATAAAAACAAATGAGAAATTTAGATTTATTTTCATTTGTTGACAGTTTTCTTAAATCTTTGGTTCTAACATAAAAAAATTAAATGAAGAAATAAACGGATATTACATCATCATTATCGTCTCACTGAGAACGTGTCCGACTTCTCACACTTGTTCTAATGTCTTTTCTGGTTTGTTCACGTTTGTTGTCGTGTTTGTTGTCGTGTTTGTTGTCGTGTACATCTATGTGTTACCATGTGAGCAGACGCCCAGTTATAAATGTAAATTAGATACTGAATGATGAACCTCCAGTGTGTTCGTGTGAGTGTGTGTTCAGGAAGCCTCCTCTGCAGTGGAGTCAATCTGTTGGAAACAATAAGCAACTAGAGTCGACGTGACACAAAGAAAACTTTATTATCTACAATCTGGTGGACAGAGAGGTGAGTTCATGACAACATGTGACGCAACACGCCGTCCCTTCATATCCCGTCATGCCGAGCAGTTAAATTCAAACAGCAGGTGGTTAACTTCATTTCAAAGAGTGAAACACGTTTACACATTATTCAGTGATATGTTAAAGAAAACTGCTCCAGATCAGTCCAGTCCAGATGAATCCAGTCCATTGGTCCCAGCCAGTCATTTAAATTTGATAAAAACAGTGAGTTGAGTCCGGTTCGGTTGAATCCGGTTCGGTCCCACAGTGACGTCACGTGTCGAGGTTGTTTCATGCGAACGAGTCAAACATGTTTGTATTAGAACGTGTGGCCAAAGGTCTGTGGACAGAATGTGCTGCTGTAGTTTCTGTGGTCACATGATCACGTTTATCAATCCTCATCACAAGGTTCATTTAAATAAAACACGTACAGGCAGCGGGACCACTTCAAGGACACGACTAAAAAAAAACCACTTAACTTTTCATGGTTAAAACGAAAAAAGGAAATTTCTCCTCCTCACAAGAACTTCTAACTTTGTGGGAACTGGTTTAGATCTATTTTAATTAGTGTCCTACGTGTGTGAGTCCAAATGAAGTTTCTCCACCCGCCTGCTGCTGCTCAGAGCCACTAAGTGAGTGTCCCTCTCTGATCAGCTGACTGATGAGCTCAGGCACAGATCCAATCAGGTGAGAGGAGGAGGAGAGCTGTGATTGGTCAGTCAGACATTAATGACCACATCATCGTCATCTTCGTCCCTCACCTCCTCCTGTAATGTGTCCATCGACTCCCTCCTCCTCTCCCCTCCTCCCTCAGCATCCTCCTCCTCAGGGCCCCCATGGGGCCCAATGATGTACCTGTAGTCTCCTCCGATGGCGAGCTCGGCCCCAGATGCCACCATCAGCCAGTGTTTCTCCTCGTCCCCCGCCCGCTGCTGCCAGGGGACGCTCCAGCTGGACGCTGCTGCCTCCCTCTCTCCTCCCCCTCTCTCCCTGCCTGGCTCCCCCTCCTCCCCCTCCAGGTTAACATAGAGTAGAGGCTCCTTCTGTGGGGGGGCAGGGGACAAGCTGCGCCACAGCACCTCCAACTGGCCAACCAGATGTTGGAAACTGGGACGACACTTAGGAACCGGACTCCAGCAGCTGTGCATGATGTCATAACTCACCAACGAAGAAGAAAAGACACACTTAGTCGAGACGCTGAACAGATGATGAAGTGATGAAGTGATGATGTCACACTCACATGTCGTTCCTACAGTCTGGAGGTTTCTTCAATCGTTCACCTTTGATCAGAAACTCGTAGATCTCAGAGTTCTCCACCCCGGGGTAAGGTGTCTGACCACGAGTCATGATCTCCCACATCGTTACGCCGAACGCCCACTGAAACACACAGATGGTGCGTAACGCTGATAAACTACATCACACCAGTATCATCATACAGGGGTTATACACAACCATTTCATTAAAATGAGTAATGTTACAATTTTTACTGTGTGTGTGTGTGTGTGTGTACACACCACGTCGCTCTGTGTGGTGTACAGGTTGTCAGCCAGACTTTCCAGAGCGATCCACTTCACCGGCAGTTTGGAGACGGAGCCTTGTCTGTAATAATCTCCACTGTAGATTTTCTTTGAGAGACCGAAGTCTGCGACACACACCATCAAGTTCTCATCCAGCCTGACACACACACACACACACACACACACACACACACACACACACACACACACACACACACACACACACACACACACACACACACACACACACACACACACACACACACACACACACACACACACACACACACACACACACACACAGTGGTTTCATTGTGCCTATTTGAACCCCAATACAACACCTATTATATATTTTCTTGACAGTTTACATATACAATGGTAATTTCTAAACTAGGGCTTAGTATCACAGCTGATTTCCCAAATCGATTTGATTCTAATTATTCTGATAAATAAGTCATTTTGAAACAATTTCATAGCACTGAAATAATGATATTAGAGCATAATCCTGCACGTCCACCCTTCCAAAGAGCAATGAACTTTGAATTCTTAAGAATATTCAGTCTGACATTTGAATTAAAATTACTATAACAAACAACAAATAAAATAAACCACACAACCCAGACAATAAATACAATATTAATAAATATTAAACTAGGGTTTATGTAACCAGCTGTAAACAGGAGCGACTCAAACAAACCCAAAGTAAACATCAGTTAAAGTGAGCTCAGGTCAGTGAATGTGGAGGACGACACTCAGACACGATACAAACCAACTGCTGCTTCTGCTCTGATCCTGAAGCAGCGGAGCTGATCGTCATGGTAACTCTGTATTCACACTTATTGTTGCCACTGTTTACCGCCACATTCAAGATAAGTTCTTCTGTCTCATCTGCACCTCACTCTGTTTGTGTGAGTGTAAACTCTGCCTCGCTCCCAGACTCACTTTAATGCACAGCTGAAACCTGATAACATAATTTATTTTCTGGCTGTATATAACCTGTAGCTGTACGTAACCTCTGGCTCTACGTAAACTCTGGCTCTACGTAACCTCTGGCTCTACGTAACCTCTGGCTCTACGTAACCTCTGGCTCTACGTAACCTCTGGCTCTACGTAACCTCTGGCTCTACGTAACCTCTGGCTCTACGTAACCTCTGGCTCTACGTAACCTCTGGCTCTACGTAAACTCTGGCTCTACGTAACCTCTGGCTCTACGTAACCTCTGGCTCTACGTAACCTCTGGCTCTACGTAACCTCTGGCTCTACGTAAACTCTGGCTCTACGTAAACTCTGGCTCTACGTAACCTCTGGCTCTACGTAAACTCTGGCTCTACGTAACCTCTGGCTCTACGTAACCTCTGGCTCTACGTAAACTCTGGCTCTACGTAAACTCTGGCTCTACGTAACCTCTGGCTCTACGTAACCTCTGGCTCTACGTAACCTATATAGCGTAGGTCAAAGCAGTGTTTATGAGTGAATTTGCTGCAAGCTGATTGGTGGACACACTCACATGCAGTTTCTGGCGGCGAGGTCTCTGTGGATGATGTTCCTGCTGCTCAGGTACTCCATCCCCCGAGAGATGTCCAACATGAACTGCACCAGTGTCTGCAGGGACAGGTCCTGATGGAGGGGGCAGGAGGACGAGGTCAGGACAGACATCATCACTTGTATAAACTCAAAAATTATACAATCATAACATTAAAGCTCCACAAACATCCAACACATGAAACCATCATTCTCCTCAATCTGAAGCCAAGACATCTGGATCCCCTCCTAGTGGTAGATAAGTCACATCTTTTAATGCAGTCACCTTAATATATATATATGTATATATATATATATGTGTGTGTCTTAAGGGGTGTGGTCTGTATGTGGGGGTGTGGTCTGTACAAGAGGGTGTGGTCTTACAAACGGCTGCTCTCCCAGTCTGGACAGCAGCAGGAAGGTGTGCAGGTCTCCATGTTTCATAAACGGAAGAACCACCATCGGGATGGGTAGACGCTGACCTCGACGTCGGTGAAGACTCACTCCTAATAGACAGGACTGTCAATCAAAGCTGCTGACCTTTGACCCCTGATTCACATGCCTGTGTGTGTCTTACCAATGAGCTGGATGACGTTGGGGTGATGGAAGTCCTTCATGTTGGCCGCCTCCTTCAGACACTGCTCGATGTCACCTGACGAGGTGATGTCAGCTGGGGGACCACACACACACACACACACACACACACTTCAAACACTTTTCGTCCTAACAAGTCATCACAAACCCAGAGAAGACGGAGGTCTCACTCACATTTGAGGACTTTGACAGCCACTTTCTGGACAGACGTGTCCTCTGCCTTCAGGAAGGCCTCACGCACCGAGCCAAACTCACCTGCACAGGTACACACACTTGGACCAGTGAGTATCTGACTTCTACTGTTGTGTTTGTTGTGTACAGAATGTTGTGTTACCTTTCCCCAGCATGTGTCCCAGTGTGATCAGCCTCTCTGGAATCAGGACATCCTGCAGTTTATTCTTCAGGTCATTGTTTATTCCCAGACTGTCCACTGGAGGGAGACACACATACACGACTGTAGATTCAGTGAAAGTTGTTTCAGGTGAACTTCACCTTGACTTTTTACACAGATATAACAACAGGTCTCACACTGACGCCATGTGACATCACAGCTGCTGTGACATGTGGAAGACAGACTCACGTTTCCACCTCTATACTCAGGCAGATGATGCGATTGGCTGACGAGCAGCAGGTCAACACAAACCCGTTTGGTGCAGGAGTTTGTGTTGAGTGTAAACAGACTGAAGGTGAGGTTAGAAACGACTCACGTGTTGACTCGGGCACAGCACAGTTTCTGCTGAAGGAGCGAGCGGCGGTGAAGGACACAGAGCTCTCGGCACCTGGAGGCTTCAATGCCCACCTGAGGGCCGACACACACACACACACACACACACACACACACACACACACACACACACACACACACACACACACACACACACACACACACACACACACACACACACACACACACACACACACACACACACACACACACACACACACACACACACACACACACACAGTCTGTTTGTCCGACTCTCAACATCCACCCCCCCTCTGTGGCTCTGAGCCCATTGGTTCCTACTGAAGACGTACATCTTTAAAACAAAAGGTAAATTAACATCTGTTCCACAGTGTCCTACCCAAACTGTGTCTCCTTCCCCCGGCGCCGAGCGCGGATGGCGAGCAGCAGACCCACCACGGTGGCCACAAACAGACAGAGCAAGAGGCCGACCCACATGTGACTCCGCTGGACCTGGAACTGCACTGAGGGACCAGCAGGGAATCAATAAGTCAACGACATTTCTCCTGTTTTATCATAAATAAACATACGTGTGTGGGATGCGCGAAATGCAGTTTTACCCACGGACTCTTAGTTGATCCGCAAGTCAGGTGGGTAGGTTGGTAAAAATGGACATTTCTGATTAATAGCGGATCCAATTAGATGGGTCAGAGGACAATTAGTTTTCTTTTTAGCAGAAACATGGCCGCTCATTCCCACGGCTGCAGCACTTTGCAAAGAGACTCTTGTGCATTCCTGCAAAGAGCGCTGCGAGTGAGCGCTCTTTGCAACCAGTCACATCATCGAGGCGGAGTCACTGAAATCCTGGCACAGTGGCTGTTATTTTATTTTTTTAATGTTCATGATGCAGATCTCTAATTATGAGAAAATAATTCCTTCCTGATGGGTGGATAAGTCAAGCGTACGTGCAGATTGGATGGCATCAGAGCAACTGTAATAAATAAATATAAACACAAAAAAACGGTGTAGTGTACCTGAGGCCGGCAGCACCAGGACTGGGTGACTCCAGGGTCCACAACCCACTGAGGTGCAGGCCGACACCTGGAAGGAGGCATTAAGGAACCGACCTCCGCCTGAGAGCTGAGCCCAGTTCTCCTTAAACAGCAGAGGCTCCTGAAAACAAACAGCAAGACATGAGACACCAGGACCAGGTCTAGACCCAGGACCAGGTCCACTGTGCTTGCCATCAGGTAAGTAAATGCTGAGTGATCATCATTAACTGACAGAAGTTGGTAACAGTGATTTTTCAGCTTTAACCAATCAGAAGACGACTCTCACCTGATGTTCTCCCCCCAGAATCCACTGCACCTTGTAGGCAAGCAGGTTCCCCAGCAGCTCGTCCTCCTGAAGCACCGCCCAGTTCAGACTCAGCTGCTGCTCCGACAGGTCAAAGGTCAGGTTCCTTGGGGCTGCAGAGGGAACTGCACACAGGTCATACAGTCGTAAGATAAGTGACATCACAGGAAAATGTCCAGCTGTGACGTAACAGTGATGTCATCAAGATACTGCTGATATCAGATTAGTGATATCTGATGTTTCCATGGTAACCAGAATAGACCTGTTACCAAGGAAACAACCAATGGGGATTTAACATACAAGAAATTCACCAGTTGATCACAGCGACCTCATTAAAAACAACCCTTGACGCTGTCGCCCGGCTAAAAAAGAAGAAAGTAAACCAGGGAGATTAGCTCCATGGTTTGATTCTCAAACACGTGTTTTAAAACATCACGGAAGCTGGAGAGGAAGTCAGTATGATTTTCACCTGGCCTGGAAAGATAGTCTGATAAATTACCAGAAAGCCAGAAACTCCTATTATTCATTATTAATAGAAGAAAATAAGAGCAACCCGAGGTTCCTCTTCAGCTCTGTAGCTGACAGAGTCACAGCTCAGCTGATCCATCTATTCCTCTGAGGAGCAATGATTTCATGAACTTCTTCACAAACTACATTATAACCATCAGGGAACCAATCCACCACCTCCTCCCCATGAACAGCACAAATACATGTTCTAGTCCAGAAACCATAGAACCACCTGTAGCACCAGATTTATATCTGGACCACTTTTCTTCCTCTGAATCAACAACGTAGTCGTCAGAGCTGCTCATTGTGGGAACTGTCGGTTTCTCTATAACTTTAAAGTCTCAGCCTTATTGTGCAAAGAGCCAATTATGATTTGGTTCTATAAGAATAAAACTGAAGTGAATAAATGTATAAACAACAGCTGATTGTAAAGAGACTGAAACCTACAACACACACACTCACCTGTAGTGTTTACTAATGACATGAGAAACTTTACACTGATGACAACACGTTGAAGATGAGGGTTGATTAATGCTCACGGTCTCATGTGAACTTGTCTCATCGCTCAAACCTCAGCTGAGTTTAGGTGTGACATCACCTGTCTCACCTGACTCAGGTGTCTGGAAGTGCAGCCAGGGGGAGAAAGGAGACGCCCCCACCTCGTTCACACAGGAGACCCTCACACTGTAGTTGGAGTGACTCCTCACACCGGACAGGACGAGGAGGTGAGGAGGAACCAGAACCTTCTGCTGAGGGAGATCCCGCCTCCTAATGGACCGCCTCAACACCTGAGGGGGAGGGTTATAGTTTATAACTTTCGGATCAGCTCACTCACAGAGAGTACATGTGGCTGTGTTACCTGGATGATGCAGGTGGACAGCTCAGAGTGACCTGTGAATACTGGTTTCCATGACAACGTGATGTTGTTGTCCACCATCCTCAGGACCTGGAGTTCGACCGGAGCAGCAGGCAACACTACAACCCGCCCCCAAAGAGGTATGGTCCTATAAGAGCTGAGCGCGAGCAAACTGACAGGTCTGAACGACAGCTGATGTTCGGGCTGGAGGTCCGAGGCTACAGCTCCAAATCTTTTTAATTATATCTGTGTGGCGTTAACAGACGCTAACAGACACTAAAAGAGGCTAATAGATGCTAACAGAGACTAACAGTGTTCTCGGGAGAATTCGCTGGTGTGAACTCACCTTTAATGTGAACTGTGCCGGTCCTGGACACTGAGATTCCTCTGGTGTTCTTTGCTTCACAGTAAAACTTGAAGCTACTGTTTATTCCTGCAGAGGTCAAAGGTCAGAGTTTGACTGACATTAACACCTGTTACGTGTTTCACCTTCAGGGCCCTGAACTACAAAGCAGGATTTGTGGTCTTCAGGTTAACTTCAGGTTTAATTCAGAGTTTTCAGTCCTGTGAAAGTCGTTCCATTGTTATCAGGTAAATCACCACGGTAACTTATGCTGAACAGCTGACCTGCTCCAGGTTAAGTTGGAGATAAGAGATCAAACAGAATCTCCGCCCACTGATCAAACCCTTCACTTGAACCATGACATCATGTTCTTCGAGGACCCGTGGAGCTGGTGTGGATTGTTCGAGTCTCAGTGTTTCTCTGACTCGTCTCTGATTAGCTGGGAGTCGAGCTGCCCCTAGCGTTTGCTCTGCTTGTTTCTCTGAAAACTTCCGATCCAGACGTCCGACGACTAAAATCCTTCATCTGCTTCAAATACAGAGTAAAAAACCACCAAGATCTAAAAAGTGTTTCATAAAAATGTTTGTCTGAATTTTGACTCTTCAGACAAACACTGACACAAGCACAAAGTGTGAGAGTGTGTGTGCGTGTGTGAGAGTGTGTGTGTGTGTGTGTGTGTGTGTGTGTGAGAGTGTGTGTGCATGTGTGAGAGAGAGTGTGTGCGTGTGTGAGAGTGTGTGTGTGTGCGTGTGTGAGAGTGTGTGTGTGAGAGTGTGTGTGTGCATGTGTGAGAGTGTGTGTGTGTGTGTGTGTGTGTGTGTGTGAGAGTGTGTGTGCATGTGTGAGAGAGAGAGTGTGTGTGCGTGTGTGAGAGTGTGTGTGTGCATGTGTGAGAGAGTGTGTGAGAGTGTGTGTGTGCATGTGTGAGAGAGTGTGTGTGCGTGTGTGAGAGAGTGTGTGAGAGAGTGTGTGTGCATGTGTGAGAGAGTGTGTGTGCATGTGTGAGAGTGTGTGTGTGCATGTGTGAGAGAGAGTGTGTGAGAGTGTGTGAGAGAGTGTGTGAGAGTGTGTGTGCATGTGTGAGAGTGTGTGTGCGTGTGCATGTGTGAGAGTGTGTGAGAGAGTGTGAGAGTGTGTGTGTGCGTGTGTGAGAGTGTGTGTGTGCATGTGTGAGAGAGTGTGTGCGTGTGTGAGAGTGTGTGTGCATGTTTGAGAGTGTGTGTGCGTGTGTGTGTGTCCCTGAAAGCTGAAACTGGATGAGACGGAGATTCGGGCAGAAATCTATAAAAATCAATAATGTTTCCCATAATGCTCCTGGATGGTGAGCTGTCAACACCACACACACTTTAAATCAGAAGATTGTCTCACCTTGGACATGGAGGACAGAGGGGGACATTCTGGCCTCTCCCTCCTGGACCCCCCCCAGCCACCACAGCACCTCTACTGGGTCGGGGGGGCCGACCGCCTCACAGGTGAGGTTGAAGGGCTCATTAGGGAATGTGGCCACATCCTGAGGTTCCTGGAGGAAGTGAGGAACACCTGCAGGAGGAAGAGGATGCACTTCAAAAGGGAAGGAGCTTCAATGCTTCCTAACCTATCTCCTTTAGCATAGGAAACATCAGACTCTCCTTTATGAAAGGAAAGGACACAATGTCCCACAATTCATTGTGGCAGCAACAGTAAAAGTGACTTAACCTCCTAGTTTCACCTGGACACGCCCACATAAATATAAAAGAAAAACACAGATCAGCTGTTTTATTCTCATGATCGAGAACTGAATCCTCACATTGGGCCTCATTCTCGAACATGTGTGCATTAATGTTCTTAATCTCCACACAAAATAAGTGTGGGCGTTCCCGCCGATTTTGTTCTCACCATCTTGCATATGTTTGTGAATCAGAATCATTTTAAATCGACAGGCGCGTGTCTGCAATTAACATACTGCCACGCCTCTATTTCTCCATATAAGGACATCTGTTTGTCAGGAAGAGGCGGGGCTGAACAGTTGAAGTTATAAGAGAGAAAAGAATTTCACAACAGCAGAAACTGAAATAATTGTGTCGGAAGTAGAAGACACAAAAGACACTTTTCTGAAGCGTGTCCTCCGGAGTGACTCCTCTGACCTGCGCTCACTTTACACTTGAACACTAAACACTAATCACAAGTTATTAGGACGTTTACTTTTGTTGGTTTGATTCTCTACAGTTTTTGAGACACATGTTTAAACCTGCTACACAACACGAGACGTGACGCGCACAGTCCGGAGGATCAAACATAAATATTCCAACTCAATAAAAAATAAACAATGAGTGGAGTCAGACTTTCTCTGCATCATAAGGAAAGGAGATTATTTGGCCTTTCCAGCCACAGCCAGAGTCACATGATGTTAAATCAACCTGGTGTGTTCAGGGTCACAGCAGACGGCAGGAAAACACAGGCACCTGCTGGAGTATTGACTGTGATGCATTCATGGTCCTCACCTTCCACTGTGATCCAGGCTCGTTCAGAGGAGAACGTCAGGCCGTCGAACTCCACTTCACACCAGTACTGACCCGCATCTTGCTGCTGGACCGACTTCAAACTGCAAATAAGAACAACTACAGTAATAGTGACAGTCGTAGTGACGGTGACAGTATTAGTAATTGTAAAAGTATTAGTCACAGTATTAACTCAATTCAATTTTATTTGAATAGCGCCGAATCATAATATACATTATCTCAAGCAGTTTACTTTGAAGGTCAAGACCTTGATTTGTTTTTTATAGAGAACTAGTGACAGTATTACTAATAGTAATAGTGAACCTGTGGAACGTCTCCCAGTGTTTCTCTCCCAGTGTGATGAACATCTGGTCTGAGCTCAACACTTTGTCTCCGTCCTTCATCCACACGATGTCGGGTTCTGTCACTCCCTGAACAGCACAGCCCAGCCTCGCTGCGTTACCCTGAGACACCGTCTGATTGGACGGATGCTTTGTGAACATCACACCTGCAGCTGGACACACAAACAGAACCCTAAACATAGGTTCAGGTGCCAAGTGAGGACCACTCCAAGGGCCCAGCAGTGACCTCACCCCTCCTCCATCGGCATAGTGCTTATGTAATAGAAATGTCCCACCTGCGGAAGAAATACACCCGACCAAGTGTATTCAGACATTAAACATGCTGATAGAACGGTGCCCCTTTCAAACCTTGGCCAGTCACCTGTCACTGCTCTTAGTCCCAGCCTAACCAACCTAAGCCTAACCACACCCAGGTTCTCGGTGTGGAACATGAAGTGAGACGGGTGCTCACACCGGTGAACCAGAGAAAAGCTGCCGGCCCTGGTGGAGTGATAAAATACTCCAGGCTTGTGCTGACCAGCTTGCTGCTGTCTTTTCAAAACTCTTCAATATATCCCTCACACCAGTTCACGCACAAGGCAAACGGGTCCACAGAGGACGCCATTCGGTACCGTGAGAGTTGCTTTATGAAGATCTGCAGTAAAACTCGGAACACATTATTTTTGTTGCATCTGATTTTTTTGCTTTTGTTTGTGCTTGTGGGGGAAACTGAAATAGACTTTGTAAATATACCAATTGAACTCTGGACGTTGACACACACACACACACACACACACACACACACACACACACACACACACACACACACACACACACACACACACACACACACACACACACACACACACACACACACACACACACACACACACACACACACACACACACACACACACACACACACACACACACACACAGAGAACTCACCTGCTACACTCCGCAGTAAAATCACAACAATCCACAGAATCAACGCCATCTTCTCATATTCTGAGATTTAACCCGGGTTACTCGGCTCGGCTCGGGCTCCCTCCTCGTCACCGAAGCCTCATTTCCCGCAGAACAAACTGGAGTCTCCGAGAGAACGGATGAAAAACAGGAAACTTCTTTAACGACGAGAAAACACCGAAGAAGTTGTCGGTGAGAAAAGTTCCGTCAGTGGTGAAGTCCGACCGTAAAGAGTGTGACACATTACCACGAGCTGAGCGGAAACAGCGCCGTGTCTCCTTAAAAATAAAACTACATTCACTGAAGACTCTACATGCATTTGTTCTCTATATGTTTTATGTGTATATGTTCTTTGGTTTAGAAACATGTGAAGTGTGTGAAGAGTGTGTCTGTGTGTGTGTAACTGGGCGTGTGTGTGTATGTGTGAGAATGGGCCTTATTTACTGGCCCAACAGTGTGACACACGAATCTGGGATTCATCAATATGAATCGTACCTAAATTAGTTCGTACTCTGCGAACTAATTTAGAACGTCCTCAGACCATGCGTACCTGGAAAATGTAAACACACCTTTTTAACGAAATGAATAATATATTCAAACTCCATTAAAAATAACTTGAAGTAGATAGTAGATAGCAACAATTCATTTACTAATGCATTGACCAAATGTATAAAAGAAAACTAGAACATCTCTATAAAAACCTGCTGAATTCATATGAATGTTTCTGGATAATCCTTCTGCAACAAAGAAGTTCAAACACTGCGTTAAGTCTGTGGTAGGAACTCTTCTGTTTACTGCAGAGTGTGTGTGTGTGTGTGTGTGTGTGTGTGTGTGTGTGTTCGTCTCTGTCCCTATTTAGTTATTAATCGATGTCTTGACTCCGGATCGTTCCTCCTGACTGTGCGCGTCACGTCACTGTTGTGGAGCAGGTTTAACACGTGTCTCATAAACTCTGGAGAATCAACCAAACACAAAGTGGACATCAGTCCTGTACGTGTCCTGATAACTTGTGATCGCAGGTCAGAGGAGGACACAGACCGAACCTTCACGTGTCTGATCCTGATCCTGGAGCAGCGGTGTTATAATTATTCAGCAGAGTCCACGTCCAGGTGCATCTCAGAGACATGTCCACAGCTCGAGTGCTCAGCTCTGTGCAGGACACAGCCCAGGCTTCTTTTTTTGAAACGTCGTCACTCCGGAGGACACACTACAGAGAAGTGTGTTTTGTGTCTTCCACCTCCGACACCTTCAATCTCTGCTGTTGTGAGATTCTTGTGTTTCTGACCTTTTGGGTTCGTCTCTTATAACTTCAGCTGTTCAGCACCGCCTCTTCATGACAAACGCATGTCCTTATATGGAGAAAAGAGGCGTGGCAGTATGCTAATTGCAGAGAGCAGATACGCGCCTGTCAATTTAGAATGATTCTGATTCACAAACATACGCAAGGTGGTGAGAACAAAATCGGCGGGACCGCACGTGTCATGAATCCGAGGGCGATTTTGCGCACGCACTTATTTTCTGCGGAGAGTAAGAACATTTCCGTCCACGTTAGTGAACGAGGCCC